>JALIZH010032379.1:0-34167 GCA_030522465.1 Rhipicephalus appendiculatus
TGGCAAGATTTGTCTGCCGTCATGTACAAAGCACCGTACCAAGGAGGTTATACCTGGACAAGGGCGCCTGCATCCATTGATGCGGGATTGAAAAAAGCCGGCAGATCCCACGCACTGTGGCAATCGATGTAATGCGAAGCAGCCAGCAAGGGGCAAATCGTGCTGGACATAATAGGCATGCCACGATTTACATGTTAGGACCTCTCATTTATGTTCGTCATGCAGTCACGTAGCGAAATACCAATTTTGGTGTATATCAAGCTAGCGAACTGGACGCAAGCGCACCATGAGCGTGGCCTGTAAAGGGCAATGTAGATGACATGCATGCCAAGATTTTCATGTTATCACCTGCCACTTATGTTCGTTATACAGTAACGTCCCGCAATACCAATTTTGGTGTATATCAAGCTAGCGAAACGGCCGCGAGAGCGCGCCATGAGCGTGGCATGCAAGTCATGTTGCACATGACATGTCATGATTTCCATATTACCACTTCTCATTTATGCTCATTATACAGTCACGTCATGCAATACAAAATTTGAGGTGTATATCACGCTAGCGAAACAGCCGCGAGCGGGTCATTAGCGTGGCATGCAATTCATGTTGCACATGACATATCATGATTTCCACATTATCACTTGTCATTTAGGTTCATCATACAGTCACGTCACGCAATACCAAATTTAGTGTACATCAAGCTAGCGAAACAGCCGCCAGAGTGTCATGAGCGTGGCACGCAAGTCATGTTGCCCATGACATATCATGGTTACCATATTACCACTTGGCATTTATGTTCGTCATGCAGTCACGTCACGCAATACCAAATTTGGTGTATATCAAGCTAGCGAAACGACCGCGAGCGTGTCATGAGCGTAGCATGCAAGTCATGTTGTACATCACATGTCATGATTTCCATATTACCACTTGGCATTTATGTTCGTCATACAGTCACGTCACGCAATACCAAATTTGGGGTATATCAAGCTGACGAAACAGTGGCGAGCGTGTTTTGAGCGTGGCATTCAAGTCATGTTGCACATGACATGTCATGATTTCCGTATGACCACTTGGCATTTAGGTTCGTCATGCAGACACGTCACGCAGTACCAAATTTGGTGTATATCAAGCTAGCGAAACGGCCGTCAGCGCACCATGACCGTGGCATGTAAATCATGTTGTACATGACATGGCATGTCATGATTTTCATATTACCACCTGTCATTTATGTTGGTCATACACAAATGTCTCATGGTACCAATTTTTCAGCATATCAAATTAAGAAAACGGCCTTAGGAGCACTACGGCCATGGCGTGTAAATCATACTTTTCATGACTAGTTAGTCATGATTTTCATGATATGACCAGTCATTCATGTTCGTCATACAGTCATGTTACGCCATACCAATTTTGGTATAAATCCCATTAACGATACGGCCAGGTGAGCTCAAAGTCGTAGGCGGCTAGATAGATAGTCAGATAGATAGATACGCTAAATCTCGCCGAAGTTCGCTAAGAAATGCTTCGCATTTAAAAACTTCCCCCATCTCCCGCTAAAGGGAACCATGTGTGGATGCGAAGCAGCGCGGAGATAATTAGCTTGAGCGGGAGGAACGTCGCCGCTCTCGTTTCACGGCAGTGGTCCGGGCGCTCATCGCGGCACTGCACAGGAAAGAGAATGAGACGCGCGCGCTCCGTCATTTTCATACCGCGGAACTACCGTGGCGCCCCCAGGGGAGTATGCAGCTGTCGTACCACCTGTCGTGCGCGCCGCTCCGTAGAGGATTCCTAGAGGAGAGGACGGGGGGAACCGTAGGAGAGAAGAAAGAGGGGGGAGGGGACGTGCATGCGCTGTGGGGGGTGTGGGATGCGGGACCCGCTCCGTAGAGTAGAGGATTCCTAGAGGAGAGGGGGTGAGAGGACGCGCATGTGCTGTGGGGATGTGGGACGCTGAAGCCGCTCCGTAGAGTAGAGGATTCCTATACTCCATCTCACAATTACCTTGCAGCACTGGCGAAGCTACGAGGAGTAAACAGGCAGTGTCCTTGCGCAGCACATAATATAGTTCCGGGCTGAACTCTCATCATCAACTAGGTGCAAGGGCTTTAGTTGTGCTTCTCGCATCACGCGTTACAGCGATACGTGGCACGTTAGGCCCTTAGCGCATGTACTTAAAATTTCTGAAATAATGCAGAGATTACCGGCTGCTAACCGTAATAACCACCCTAACCGCGATGACGTACAGCAACATGGCAGGCCCCATACACCCCAGACCACCCGCTTCCATCCGAGTTCGTGCTTCTTGCTGGCTCTCTGCCCGGACAGCAAGAAAAAAAGTGACATAATCTGTCATCGCTTAGTCTAGTCCAACGCTGAGGGCAAAGCATCACGTATCTTCTTTCGCTATTATTTATATCACTGGTTTGTTTTGATGCTGCTAGGACTACCGAGGAGGTACCGCCCCATAAAAGTGGTTTGATGTTAACTGAGCAGATGTCGCCACAACATTAGCGTCGGTGATGCGTTGGCGATGCGAAACACCCTGAATGCCTATATTGTTTTCTGTGCCAATAATTTGCTGTTCCACCCAAGAATAGTAAGCGATTGCTGCTGAAAGTGCGTCGACCATGCTGTCAAAAAAGAACTCGGTGAAAACGCCAGTATGAACGCTGTTATAAAAGGAACCGCGTTCTTTACACGCCCTGCACAAGTGGGTATCTGAACATAAAGAAACAGTGAGGTCGCGTTCCTGCGGAGGCTTTTGCGTTTTGTATTAACTGCAGGGAGCAAGTATCGACAAAGTAGGCGAGCCGACGCCAAAGAGACGACGAGCAGAAGACGCGACGCGGATAAACACCGTCTTCAGGGGGCTGTCGCCTTTCCTATTGGCTAACAAACCCTGCAGCTTCCACAGTGCTGCAAGGTACTTCTGAGATGGAGTATAGAGGAGAGAGGGGGAGAGGACGCGCATGTACTGTGGGGATATGGGACGCGGGCGCCGCTCCGTAGAGTAGATGATTCCTAGAGTACAGAAAGAGGGTGAGCGTAGGAAAGGATAAGGGGAAGGGGACGCGCATGCGCTGTGGGGGGTGTGGGACGCGGGGGCCGTTCCGTAGAGAAGAGGATTCCTAGAGGAGAGAACGACGGTGAGCGTAGGAGAGGAGAGAGAGAGGGGGGAGGGGATGCGCATGCGCTGTGGTGGTGTGGGACGCGGGAAGGAGGGACGGACTAAGCCCCCTGCAAACACATGCAAGCAAGATCAAGGAATGGGGTCAACCTGGGCGACAGACACCACCTGCCTAGCCATTGCTAAGCAGCCTCTCTGTGCTCTCGGCCATGACTCTGATGATTGTGGTAGTGGTTGACGGCCTTCATATTACTACAGTGTTCTGGTTCGCATAATGGGTGCTTCCCTACTTCATGAAAGTGGCCGGACGCGGGGCGCGGGAGGGACGGACATAGCCCCGAGCATAAGATGCTTCGCATCTAAAAAAAAGACATGGTGCAGAATTGTATGCGCGAAAAGTTCGAAGTGCGAAGCCTGACAATGCAGTTTACGAGATCCGACGGTAGCGCCAGAACACACAGCCTAGCGAGTAGACGCAGCAAAAAAAAAAAAAAAAAAGGCGCGCCACTACGACACTACATAGCCTAGCGAGTAGACGCAGCAAAAGCGGACCCGCCAAGGCACATGTGCACTTCTTTTATGAAGGGGGGGGGGGGGGGGTCACGGGTGGTTACGGACGCACTCAGGAAGCGTTCGTTGAAAACGGGCTCAAAAGGGAGACACTTGAGCGCGTCGATGTGTTCAGCGAGCGTTTCATTTTCTTGGTGGTATCCCTGGCGGTCGGTGCCGTCAATGCTCAGGGGCGCTATTTTGTAAGCGTTCTAGCATAGAACGGGGAGGAGGATAGAACAAAAAGAGGAGGGAAGCAAACAGCCAATAGGCGAGCTGGGGAGTTCAGGAATGTGTGCAGTGCATAAAGAAATGTATAATTATTATAACTGAACATCAATATTCAGAGGCATTGTTTTTCGCAGCTTGAAGTTGAAGAGCTCGGTGACTTTGACAATTAACTTCTGTTAAGGTCATGACGTAGCGCCAGGTGGTATCGCAGTGGCGCTGGCCCCCACGCTGTTTAAACCAATGCTTCTAGTATTAGCAGTATTAGTGTACTTGTAAAATTCAAACGGCGCGACAATTCGAACCGTTACTCAGTTGTCGAAATAGCGCAGCAATCGAGAAGAGGTCCGCGCTTTCCCGACAACCAAAGGGCGTTTCTGCTCTCATTTATGAAGCGGCATCCCCAGTTAGGCTTACATGCTAGCGAGCTCACCCACGAGTACACAGCAGCGGACAGGCGTCAGCTGTGAGGCGGTAGAGAGATGCGCGAGAAACCCACTCCTCCGGCCCCACCGCTCTAGCTGCCATGGTGGATTTTCGAAGTCACTACGGCTGACATTGCATTCATTGTTTTTCAATGGAATATTCGGATAGTTCCAAGGTGTATTTTTCATATCAAACGCGTCAAATTACAAGTTATTTCTACATTTTTTTAGGCCGGTACGTCGTAAGTCAAATAAATGAAGTCTAATATATGATGTCCGCTCCAGAACAAGGAAAAAATTAGCCATGGCATTTTATTCACAAGGCATTTTGTCCAACGTCGATGTCGTATATGTGGGAATATTATTCCCCGTATCTAATTATTACGTAACAGTGATATGTACGAGTGATACGAAATGGGAATCTTACGAACGAAATGGATGTCAGCCAAGGTGCGCTGAAGCCACTGTACAAGACTTCGCACTTAATAGAATAATTATCTATCACTTCTTTTGACTCTGGGGAAAAGGTAAACCCAATCAAGTGGAAAATACTCAGGGTCTATCCTTGAATAGAGGTGTAAACAGCACATGGGGCGTTCGGGAAAGCTCTCACTTGTAGTAGAATGCTGAATAAGCAGAGTGCGGGTCGGCGTAAGGATCTGTGGCTTTATATTTTGGTATATCTGTGTACTTAGTCCACGGCTGGCTCTATCAAGGAAGTGCGCCAACTCTTCCCATCACCGGCCATTGCGAGTTACGGAAGCGGCGACTTCCTCTGTTGCACTTAGGCAAGGAAGCCTCACGAACTTTGCCAGACGTTGCAGAGGCCTACGTCAGTGAAAAAGCTTTGTTGCGTTACGTATCGACCCTGCAAGGCATCGCGCCCACTTCGCTCTTATCCGCCCATCCTGTCAAGGATGAATTCCTTTAGGCGAGGGTTCTTTCTCGTCAATACTTTACGACGTTGATTACTTTAGAACAAGCTCGACGAGAATCGTGTCTCCTGAGCAGCTAGATGTTTTCTGAACTCCTTCTGAGTTATTTTTTCAATAGCAGAATGATTGCGCTTTGGGTGTCCAAATGCGATCGACGAAATTCCTGTCAACAAGGCAGCAAAGCAGTGCGCTCTCACCATGGTTTCAGTGTCGTCACGGCTTAACGTCCTCTTTCCCCATAGCTTGAATTATCCAATGTTTTAGTGATATGCTGGGGAATATCAGCATCTTTCTGTATACAGCGCCTAGTGTACAAAACCGTCGCTGCTGTGAAGTCAGGGCTGGTATTGAGACGCACACGGGAAAGCTTTCACGCCAAGGTGTTCACTTCCATCCCAGCTAAATCATATATCTGCTGCTTCGACATTGATCGAGGGCCAGAGTTTGTTGCTTCTTTTTCTGCAGGAAATTTCAAGATATGTGCGAGCGCAATCGACGCTAAAAGTAAAAGTTTCTGTCTTTGCATGTTTGGGATATTTCTGAAGAATCGAACGAAAGTAGCAATGCAGAGTGGCGTCAGGATATTTTTCTCGCGGCAGTTGCGTTCACCCCTCCATTGGCGAGGTTTGATTTCATTTGGTGCTTTTGAAATTTCTTTAAGTGAAGGCATTGCGATAAGGGGTTCTTTTTTTTCACTCAATTGCCTGTACTTCTCGGGGTATTTTTATAATTGTACACAAGCAATATGTACTTCTTTTGTTTCTACTTATGTCTATTTGGCAGAATATGTAAGACACCAGAGCACGCTCCAGAACTGTAATAGGTTGGGAAAGCTGGTCAGGCTAACTAGAGGTTTTCTTCCCATGCCCTCAGCCTTTCAAGTGGTAAATAAGGAATGATTGACAGATTGATTGAGTGATTGACTGATATCCTCCAACGCTCCTTAGGCAACAGTATACCTATACATTTCTCTATGAAATACTAACTACAATATATATGGCTGCAACGTCCTCGTTGAGGTGTGTTGCAACCTTTTAAGATTTTTTTGTTAGATTTTGAACTAAAATTTATTCTTCATGCTTCCCTTTGCGAAGACATTTTTAAAACGACACTTAAAGTGTTTTGAGTGAAGAAATTGAATATATTGATATTAGACTTATCAAAATTAGGCAAAATACATGTATGCTCACCACGCCATAACTACCAATCCATTCATGCAAGAAAATGGCTTGGCAGCGTTACAACTGTACATGTAGTCTGGGCAATCAACTATGATTGTTGTGCTATCATCAATATTAGGTATAATATAGCCTAAAATCATGAAATAAATCAAATAAAAATGTTGAATTTTAATTTAAATATTATAACACAAGAACTTCTCCATGGTTTCCAATTATCATTATTCATTGCGCAGGTAAATGTCCAAGCAAAATCATTAAAATATTCATAGAAATATACTGATAAGTTCAAAAGTTATGAGCTCTTGCGCAACAAAAAACTAGCTGGAGATCAGGTTTCGAGAAAACCAAGAATTAAATTTTCCGGACATGTCATTTTCAGTTTGAGGTCAGCCACAGAAAAGAAAAACATACATTTGAACTGAGCGAATTGTATACACGTTTTACTGCACCACTACTTCGAAAATCTTTTGAAATTCTGAACATTTCTCGAATTTCAAAAATCATTAAAAGAAACATCACTTGAAATGGTCGCAACGTACCTTATGAACGCATCTGAAGTCAAGTGATAGGGAGAGTGTTCATGCGTACCAAATGAGCAAAGACCCATAGGAAATATAGTTCCAAGTACAATTGCGAGAATTTTCCTTCGTGACACCAGCGGTATTCTGTACAAAACCATTGCCTGTGATTTTAGTAGAAACAAAGGCAGGCGAAGAGAGTTTAAAAAATAAGCGTGTTATCTCCTTTGGAGAATCGGGGCAGTACCTCCTCTAATTTATCAATGCCAACCAAATGCGCCCGTTCCAGCCGTTCACCGCCCTTTCCTCTCCTACTCTCGCCCATCGCCTAGCCTTCGCGTGTGCTTTGCGTTCATGGGGGAGAGCACCCTTGATGTGGTGCCTCACGACGGAAATCACATGAAGTAATTTTTTGTTCAGTTGTGTACAGATCCGTGGGGCGGCGTCTTGCATCCTTCATGTTCACTATGTTGGCGGTCAGGCTGGCTCTTTAAGAGACAGGGTGTTTTGAGACAGCACGTCTCCGTTCGTGGCGCTATGGGGGGTAACCAATGGGGACGCGTCACTGCGACGCTGCAGTGCATGCGCTGCCTTGAACAGGCGCCACACGAGCGCTGTGAGGCGGCGGCGGCATTGCTTCGAGCTACAAAGAAGGAACACGAAGGAACAAATTGGACAGGCGAGTGATATTGGAGAGGGAAAATGCGTCTATCGCATATCCGTGGGAAAGCGCTCGGACGTACGTGTGACGCAAGCAGCCCTACCCTTTATATGGCGTCGCATCACGACCACTCCTTGAACTAAGGCGAACCGACGGCTCCCATTGAGGAGCGAGCGTTTGCACTGGCATTGAATAAAATAGAGGAGGCGTTGATCGGGGCCATTTGCGATCGCTTGTTTTGCCCGAAGCAACGGAATAGCTCTCTGCTCATAATGACATGTAATCGTTCGCAGGGCATCCTGGGAGCTGGATTTGCGCTCAAAGTACAACAGCAGCAGCGACAAAAGCACATGATTCGACGGCGTGTGCCCTCTGCTATAGTCTAATCGAGTGCCTATGGAGGTGCTACGTTACAAATGAAAACTCCTGTCCGTGGCAATGTGGAAGATTCATCAGGTCCCTCTGCCCAGTCCACCCACGTAAGTGGACACTTCGTCCAAGCAACGGCGAATATACGCCCGTGGACATGGCTTTACTGCTTTTTCTTATACCTGTGGCCTCATTCCTGGCGCGTGGTACCACACCAGCGCGTTGTCACCCTCGTTGACATAGAAAGGAGAGTGCAGGCAAATAAAACAGCATCATTTTGAAGGAAAGACGTTGCGCAGAAAAAAACATCCAGTTGGACAACCAAAAAGGGTACAAAGTGCAATAAAAAAATGCCCCCCACCTCCCCGAAGGGAAGCGTGAGGAAATGCGAATGCATTTCTTGCGCCGAGAGATTTCGCCTTCACCGACTTCTGCCATCGCCTTGAGAGGCGCCCGGCCAGTGAACGGTCGAGAGTGAGGCGCGAGCGGACGGGAGAGTGGGGCGCAGGGAGGAGAGAGAGCGAAAGGCGAGAGAAGGAGCGGCGAAGCACTTCACCTACCCTCTCCTACACTCTCTCGCACCACATGCTCCGGTTGCTAGGGGCGAGGATAAGCGCGCGCGCCCGCAGCTGTTGCTATGGGAGAGGGAGTGAGAGCGGAGAGATAACACCTGCCGGCGCGCGGACACCGCCGCGGACAACGCGGGATGCCTGACATAGCCCGACTAAGAAATGCATTCGCATTTAAAAGTGCTCAAGGTCACGAGGCGCGCGTGACGTATCTTCTTTCCCCCGTGTCCCCCCCCCCCCCCGCTCCCCCCGCTTAGCTTTCAGCGCTTTCGACGGGACGAGAGAAACCTTTGCAACTCCACCCGTACTGGACGGATTCTAAAAATTTTTTGCGGTGGTGAATTCGTGAGGCAATAAGCTCCTTTAGTGAATCCATTCCATGGGTACTTGAAAAAGTGTTTCAGGGCCCTTTTAAAGGAGTACTGACCCGAATTTTAAAAAAAAGTTTTCGGATTGTTTTAAATAAAACTACTGGTGCCGAGAAACCTATAAAGCGTGTCGTAGTGCTTGGGAATGTATTGGATATATTTTAAATACCGCTACCATAAAACAGCAATTTCGGTTTCGGTATCGAGGGGCGGCTTCTCAGTGACGTTAAGGAGAAGTGTGACGTCACGGGAAGACAGCAACTGGCGACGTACTAACGGCAAATTTGTCATCTGCTCGTGGTGCACGTAAACAACGACGATCGAATTGTCGTGCGGTCGTGATCTAATTGTCGTCCCTGAGAGCGATTTCTGCGATTTAGGCTGCACGCAGGACGCAGAGCTCGCAAATTCAGGAACTGTCTTGACTCGTCAGGATAATGTCCATTGCAGTGGGGCTGGCGTGATGATGCTCAGCGACGAAACCTTTAAAATGAAAATAAAATATTTTATACGTGCTGCCTGGCTCCGCTGTGTGGAGAGCGTTGACAGTGCATACAAAGGAAACGAAATATGCCGCTTTTACGATCTTCCAAAATCGTGTCAGTACTCCTTTAAGGTTACACCTGTCATTTTACTTTCCATCGCTCGTTGCGTCGTCCTCAATTTAAGTTTGACCTTCTTTGTAAGCCTCCAGGTTTCTGCTCCGTAGGTTAGTACCGGTAAGATGCAGCTGTCATAGGCGGAGAGTTTTCATTTTCCCAGAGGGGGCGGGGCCCGACATGCTCTTCCACATTTATCTCTCTCTCTCACACTATATATATATATGTTTAAAGACGGAGAGAGAGAGAGTCCGACTCCCAAATTAAAGTGTGATACAACCTGAGCCTTTTCGTTATCAAGATCTCTAGTGGCAGACCCCCGATTTATTTTTCAATTTACGCAAAAACATCGCGCTAGCTCGCAACGCTTGGTTCAAAGCGAAAAAGGGCGAATAGGCTGCTACTCGCTCACTGCCTCTCATAAAATCGACTCCCAGAATGCATGGGATATGCTTAATTATTTCATTCACATGCTTTACTTACTTTGTTAAACCATGCATCGGACATGAGAGAGTGGGCTAATGCTGGCACAGGAAGCTTTAACTATGCCCTTGAATTCAATTTAAGACGGCCAATAATAACTCTCAAGGCGGTAGAAAATACCATTTTTTACCACTATACACCTTTTGGGAAGCTGGAGTTTGCAAGCGCTTAAAAATATCCCGGGCCGGCCCCAAGGGGGGGGGAGGGGGGGGCATCGCCTTTCATGAAGCCGCCCGGAGGGGGGGGCACGAGCCCCACAGCACCCCCGTACTCTCCACCTATGGCAGCTGTTATATACTTTCCTCTTCAGGGATAGTGGTAGACTACCATTCATGATTTGAGAGTACATGCCGAATGTGGTCCACCCCATCCTTATTCTTCTAGTTATTTCACTCTCATGGTTCGGCTCCGCGGTTACTACCTGTCCTAAGTAGACGTATTCCTTTACAACTTCCAATGTCTGGCCACCTATCGCATAGACTTTATATGCAAAATCAAATAGGCGAATCAATCGGTCTGAAACGTCGATCCAGTATACTTAGCTCGCCATCCAATGACGTCATAATCGACGGCTATAAAGCACCCTAATATGACACTAAACATCACCGGAGCCGCGATGAACGTCGTAGGACTTCCGCGGAGCCGGAAGGTAGCCGGGAGTAATCCCTATCGATCACACAAGGCTTTGATGCCTAATCAGGGCCGGTCTACCGGCAGGTCGTGTAGCCCAGGTTGAAAACAAATGCTTACCGGAGAGGAAGATAACTTCGAAGATAATTCAGGGCTAGCATGAAGTCGTGTTGCCTGATGGCGCTTGTGTGCAGAGGGGTCATCATCATCTTCTTCGTGACCAAGAAATCGGGAAAGGTGCAAATAAAATAAATAATGAAAATTTCCGGGTCCGAGTAAGGAGCGAATCCAGACCGTCTGCGTGGCAAGCAGGTGTTCTACCACACAGCCATGCTTCTTTGTTCTTTTTTCATGGTATTTATTCAACTTAAACATGGCAGTAATTCAATACACACAGACAACTAATGTGTTCATTCTTCTATCGCGACACAATGACGAGCACACAACGTTAAAGAATTTGCCATCTCTAGAACGAATACATGAAATAACGGCTTTTTTCGAAATATACTCTATAGAATGGCGGTAAGGATAAACACCTCACCAACACAATATACCATTCTGGCTGAAACTCCATTTCCTCATATACATCGCATATTTGAGTTACCATTCGAATGAAGTGGGCTGTTGACGAAATCATTGTTTCGGCGTTTCTCTGCAACATGCACGTCTTCCACAGGCTATGCATTCCAACGAGCAGAAACATGTCGAATGGTACATCATTGTAGCTCGCTGGCAGCAGATATCGCACGGAATGTGAATTTAGCACGAAGTCTTTTTTAAGAGTTCCCTGGAGCACATCCCAAAATAATATTGCATCTCTACAGCTTATAAAACAATGTTCAATTGTTTCGGGCACATCACGAAGCGCACAGTTAACAGACGACACAAAAAATGTGTCTTGAACGAAGCCAAGTCTTCACCGGAACAGTCTCAGACCTGACCTAGCAGTTTCATCTGATTTTTCTCAACGACCTTGTCGGTGGGAATTTATGCATGAAGTGTATTTCTCTGTTCGTTTTCTAACAGTTAGGTTTTCAAGTGAATATTTGTGCTGTATATCACGCAAACATCCTTACAGAGATTTAATAGCGATGCTGTTTCCGCCACCACTTTATCGTACAAAATACTTGAGTCTGCCAGGGCACGATGTCCTAGATCGAGTGCGTAAAATGCCTCTGACACCATCCAAAGCCACGCTTCTGCTTGGGATTACATATTAAATAACTTTCTCTGCTTGGAAATGCAGTGAAAAAAATTACACCATCTCCCGCTAAAGAGGACCATGAGGCTATGCGAAGCAGCATGGACCGGGGGTGCACACCGCGTTTGCATCGGTTTGACTAGGTGTTTCCGTTAATGTTTCCGTTAATGTTGCGTATTTGGTGTTATCGGTTGTGTTGTGTTTATGTTCTTATGTTGTTAACGGAGACACCTAGTGTCTACGCTAACACCGTGCGGCGCAGCCGGCGCAGTGACTGAGCGTGTGTACGACCTAACGCGAGCCTTTTATCTAAACGAGGAGGGGGGAATGTGGGTAGAGGGAGGTTGGCTACGGCGCAGCAGATGTTAGCTGCTGTGTGGAGAGGGTTTGCGCATGCGCAGTAAGGATGGTCACGCCGCACACCGGATTGAACTCCGCCATAAGCTGCTTCGCATCTAAAAAAAATGCGCCCACCTCCCCGAAAGGAATCGTGAAGAAATGCGAATGCATTTCGCGCGCGCTTCACTCCATTTATATATGGCGGTTGTGGTTCGAAGAAGGAAAAGGCGCCTGATTTCTGCAGCCCGGTCGGGAGCAAGGCGCAGCGCCTTTTTTTTGCTTTTTCTTGTTTTTTTAAATTTTTTTTATTTATTTTTTTAAATTTTTTTTTTCATATATAGCTCCGCCGAGCTCCGCCGCAGTCCGCTTTTAGTTAACGCGCACGCTGCGAATTTTTATTGTTCAACAACGCACAGGAGAAATCCCCCACCGGCACCACCTTGAGGTCAAGATTCATTGCCATATATACGGGGTGGCCAATGAACGGTTGGTTGTGCAGCGCGAGCAGTCGGTTTTTTCAACCAAGAAACTCGCTAGCAGACGCTGCCTGTGTCGGCGTCTCGAGGCGAGAGAGGGAGAGGGGGGAGCGTAGGAGAGGAGAGAGAGAGAGGGGGGGGGCCACGCATGCGCAGTGGGAGTGTGGACGCTGCGGGCAGAGATGCCTAGAGAAGAGAGGGGGGGAGCGTAGGAGAGGAGAAGAGAGGTGAGACGCGCATGCGCAGTGGGGAGTGTGGACGGCGCGGGCAGGGATGCCTAGAGGAGAGAGGGGGGAGCGTAGCAGGGAGAGAGAGGAGGGGAGGCGCATGCGCAGTGAGGGTGTGGTTGCCGCGGGGAGGGATGCCTAGAGGAGAGAGAGAGGGAAAGAGGAGGTTTTTTTATTTTTTTAAAGGGTTTGCGCATGCGCAGTAAGGGTGGTCACGCCGCACACCACCACCACCGGATTAAGCTTCGCCATAAGATGCTTCACATCTAACACCTGCCGGCGCGCACACCTCCTCAACCTATCCTCCTCCTCCGCGGACAACGCCAACGCCGGATGCCTGACATAGCCCGACTATGAAATGCATTCGCATTTAAAAGTCAGTGTAGTCATATAGGCTATAGAGCTTGCCCCCCCCCCCCTCCCCCCGCCCCCTTGCTTGTTTTTCTCACTGCCCGTTACTGATACATCTGGTGACTTCCTTGCTCTATCTCAAAGGCCATGCGGCGAATACAAATATTGCTTTGGCGGTAGTCATTAGAAAGTAGCGTGGCAAGCCAGTCCCCTGAAAAAGAAGGAACTACGAAAACAATGGGATATTTTCGATTCTTGTTCCATGTTTGCATTGCTGCCTGCATTTCGGATACTTGTTTGCGAATAACTTCAGTACTTGTGCGTGCACTATGATGGAACTATTTCCATGTTCACACACCGCGCACGGAAACAAAATTGATTGGCACGATTCACATGCGCGCCAAATGCAAAAGTTGTCTTTTTAAATAAAACGGGAATGCAGAGTTTGTGTTCTCGGTGCGAATATCAGCGTGAGTAAAATTTCTGGAGCCGTTTTTTTCGGACCCAATTGATGTTTTTTTCTAAATACGTACGGTCCTTTCGCTAAGTTCATTCGGTGATGTACGCTTTCGTAACTGCTTGAAATGCACTGAATTGTACTGTAATTCTTCACTCCCTCCTTGAATTTAAGATCAAGCCAAATGAAAAACGATTGACTCCGTTGCTTTATAGATCTGCATAAGATGAATGAAAGAAAGCGAATTCGTCGAGAGAGTCATTCCTTGTTAAACATCTGCACTAAGAAGTTGAAGTACAGCGAACGTGAAATAATTTGATGCCGCGTTCGGTATCCTATTTGAATATTGTGGCCTTTCTTTTACGATCTTCTATGTTTGTCGTAACAATCACTTCTTCCTGCTCTGGGAGTTACTGTTTCAAGTATCAAATATTTGTGTCGACATTTCGCCTATTACAAACTTAAGCATGAATGTGTCGGTAACATTTTGTGTGAGTAAGCACATAATACGTGTGCTGGAATAATGCAAAACAGAGAAGCCATGACTCTCGTGCATTATAGTGCCACGCGCTATTCTTATTTTCACTTTTGTTGTATTCGGTTTTCGCCCACAAAGACCGTCAGCAAAGCTCAGCTCAAACCGCGCCTTATTGTTCTAGAACCTTCGCGATTATTGTAGATCGTTTCGTTAAGATTGCGCGCAAGAGGCGACCACTGGAGATTATTCCTGAGCTTGCACGATGACCGGTGATAAGGCTGGAGTGTTCGATGCGTGATGCATGGGGGCCGGCGCGCTCCAGCGATGTTCAGTTGATCGCTGGCCGACGCTCTGTTCGCCGCTATCAGTGCCAGCGTGTATTGCTGTAATCCTACTTTCTGCTTACCGACCACAAGTTCGGCCTAATAAGCAGTTTCATTTTGGACACGTCGCCTGCTGCCGTCGTCGACGTCACAACCACGTGACATCTGGTGGAGGTGCTGCTTCGTCCATGCTCCGGACGCCCCCGCGAGGCGCTGACCCAGCCCAAGCCGCGAAGAAGACGACGCAAAGGACCACCCCTGATCGTCGAACTAGCCGCAGGCAGAAGGGACTACAGCCAGAGCACGGGCTCCTACCGGAAACCACCAGGCAAAACCAAGACTTCAACCACAGCGACGATGACAGCCCCTATGCCGCCTGCATCAACCGTGCTCCAGCAACCCAGGGAACCACCAACTTTCCGTGGTTCATCGCGGGAAGACCCGGAAACTTGGCTTGAAATATACGAACGTGTCGCCGCCTTCAACCAATGCCGAAGACAAGCTGCGCCATGCCTACTTCTACCTGGAAGACGCGGCGCGGACCTGGTTCGAGAATCGGGAATCCTCACTCCAAACCTGGGACCTCTTCCGCAGCGCGTTCCTGGACACGTTCACGAGCGTCATCCGAAAGAAAAGGGCGGCTTCATTGCTCGAGACCCGGGTGCAGCTACCCAACGAAAACGTCAACATCTTCACGGAAGAGATGACGCGTCTTTTCCGCCAGGCCGACGCTGACATGCCCGAAGACAAAGAAGTCCGCCTGCTTATGCGGGGTGTGAAGCAAGAACTCTTCGCAGGACTTGTCCGCAACCCGCCCAAGACGGTCGCCGAATTCGTCACCGAGGCAACGATGATTGAAAATGCGCTTGAATTGCGTACCAGCCAGTACAACCGCCGCATTCCTTCGATGACCTATGGGGAGGTTCAAGGGCTGCATGCCGACGACCTGCGCGACACCATCAGAGCGATCGTTCGGGAGGAGCTACGCAAATTGTTGCCATCCCCTCAGCCTCAAGTGGAGCCGATCGCCGACGCCGTGCGCCAGGAAATCCATCAATATCTGGGAGCACACGAACCAGCGCAGCCTGAGCCACAAGCGCTGAGCTATGCTGCTGCAGCGCGTCGTAACGCTCCCCCCTCCGCGCCCACGCGAAGGCCCCGCACCGCCGCAGTTCCGGCGACAGACACCACCACCGCCGCCGCCGCCACCGACACCATTCCGCCCACCTGTTGGCCAGCGTTACACCCCGAGGAAGACCGACGTTTGACGCGCCCCCGACCACCGCCACTCTGCTACCATTGCGGCGAAGCTGGTCACACATACCGCCGCTGCCAGTACCGACAGATGGGCCTACGCGGTTTCGCCGTCGATGCGCCTCGTCCACAGCGGGGTGAACGACCGCAAGACATCCCAGACTACCTCGCAGGATATCAGTGGACACCCCGACGACCTTCCCGCTCACCGTCGCCCGGCCGCTACATGTCACCGCACCGCCGGCAGTACACTGGCCCAAACCTGGGCCGGTCATCTAGCCCGTACCCGGTAAACCAAGGGTAGCAACCGATGGAGGTGCGGTTGCTGTTCGACGAAATGCCGAAGATCCTCCGCGGCCGCCGACGACGACAACGCGACGAGACCTGCGCAACACGACGCGAAGCAGACGAAGCCCTGCCGAGGAAACCTAGTGGACCGAAGAAAAACTGACGACGCAGCATGGAAGCACCACAACATTTCGACGCAGCCGTGATCCGACGCCGCGACCCAACCGCAACACACGACGAGGAACCAGCGACCTCGACGTAATATTCGACGGCCACACCGTCACCGCTCTCGTCGACACTGGAGCCGACTATTCCGTCGTCAGGGGGTCTTTCGCGACGAAGTTGAAGAAAGTGAAGACTGCTTGGCAAGGCCCTGAAATCAGGACCGCTGGGGGTCATCTAATAACGCCGGCCGGTGTCTGCACCGCAAGTCACCATCAATAACCGGATTTATCCCGCCAGCTTTCTAATTCTGCAGCACTGCTCCAGGGATGTGATACTGGGGATGGACTTCCTAAGTCAACACGGCGCCATCATCGACCTGAGGTCTGAGTCGATAACACTGACTTCAGAAAAAGCGTTGCCGCCCCACACGTCGACGGAGAATCATGCCTTGAATGTAATAGAAGAGCAGGTCACCGTTCCGCCTCTTTCCAGCGTCGTCATTTCCGTCGGCACCGAAATACCCGCTAACCTTGAAGGCGTCATCGAGGGCGATCAGCACCTGCTTGTGAACCGTCAGATTTGCGTCGCAAGAGGCATCGCCGAGTTGCGCGACGGCAAAGCAAAGGTACTACTGACAAACTTCAGCCACGAATATAGGCACCTCAACATTGGTACGACGGTCGGCCTACATCGAGAAGTTCGTGGACACCAGCAATGCTTTCGCCCTCTCCGATACTGCCGAACATTCTTCGGCGAATCGAGGTCTCGAAACAGATTTCGACGTCAACCCCAGCCTCCCAAAGCAGAAGCAAGACAAGCTCAAAAATCTGCTCCTGCAATTCAAGGACTGCTTCTCATCGTCGTCAAGGATTCGACAGACCCCAGTCGCCAAACATCGTATCATAACTGAAGAAAGTGCCCGACCAGTCCGTCAGAGCCCGTATCGAATTTCGACGCGAGAACGCGAAGCCGTAAAGAAGCAAGTCGACGAAATGCTACGCGACGACATAATTCCAGCCGTCCAAGAGTCCCTGGGCGTCTCCCGTGGTGTTGGTGAAGAAGAAGAACGGGACGCTACGTTTCTGCGTCGACTATCGTCGCCTGAACAAGATCACGAAGAAGGACGTGTACCCCCTCCCACGGATAGACGACGCCCTGGATCGACTCCACAACGCGAAGTACTTTTCGTCGATGGACCTGAAGACGGGCTACTGGCAAATCTAAGTCGACGAGAGAGACCGAGAAAAGACTGCCTTTATAACACCAGACGGCCCTGTTCGAGTTTAAGGTCATGCCTTTTGGTCTTTGCTCGGCCCCTGCGACCTTCCAACGCGTTATGGATACTGTACTGGCTGGCTTGAAGTGGCAGACTTGCCTTGTGTACTTGGACGACGTCGTTGTGTTTTCCTCGAACTTCGTTGAACACCTGCGGCGCCTTGAAGCTGTACTTCAGGCAATCAAGACGTCCGGACTCACTGTCAAGCCAGAGAAGTGCCGCTTCGCGTACGAAGAACTTTTGTTCTTGGGCCACGTGATAAGCAAATCCGGAGTACCCCCGACCCGCAAAAGACAACCGCCATCGCTGCTTTCCCGCCACCCACCGACAAGAAGGCCGTGCGTCGATTTCTCGGCTTGTGTGCCTATTACAGGCGGTTCGTTAAAAACTTCGCCCGCATCGCTGAGCCTCTCACTAACCTCACCAGAACCGACGCCGAGTTCAAGTGGGAAACGCCGCAGGAGGAAGCATTTCAAGAACTAAAACGACGCCTGCAAACGCCTCCGTTACTTGCGCATTTCGACGAACACGCTGAAACAGAAGTGCACACCGACGCGAGCAGCGTAGGACTCGGCGCCGTCCTTGTGCAGAGGACGGACGGACTGGAAAGGGTTATCAGTTATGCTAGCCGGTCGCTATCAAAGGCAGAGGCCAACTACTCCACAACAGAAAAGGAGTGCCTTGCCATCATCTGGGCTACATCAAAGTTTCGCCCCAACCTTTACGGCAGGCCCTTCAAAGTTGTGAGCGACCAATGTGCGCTAAATTTCGCACATTTTAGTTTCATATTGTAGAATAAAGCTTTGGTCAATGGCGATCTTTGATTCGCCTGACAAGAACACTAAGGGTAGCGTAAAGTAAGGTCAATCGACTCCAGTAAAGTTGTGAAAAGAGACCTTAAGTACAATGAAAAAAAGTCACAGCTTCACCGCAAAGGGCAAGCAATGAATGCGGTAGTAACAAATTGTAATGCTATACGAAGTGAGCCTGGCACCTAACTGTTTTGGATCCGATCTCACACAACTCTACAAAATGCTGGTGTAAGAGAATACGGCCGCTCCAGGGACACTTTTCGCACAGTCTCTTCGCGTTCAGAGCGCAGCACGTAGAAGGGTACACGAGCCGCCCGCTCACGGCTGCCGAGATAGAGATAGCACGGGCCCCAGCGCTGGTGACCGCGCCCGTAAAATCAGTTTACAGTGGCTGCTAGAGGACCCTCCCTCCCCTTCGCCCCGTTAAAGATGGTCGGGGCGTTTTCTGTCTGCTTGAGCATTCGATGGCCGGTCTAACAGGCGGGGTGATCTTATCACATGCGCCCTCCGAGCGACGGAGATGGGCCGGCTCGTTTCATCTCTGCTTCAGCCCCTTTCTTCGCCCCCCGCTCGCGGGGGAGAATGTACGCGTATTACCCGCGGGGAGAATGTACGATACGCTCGGGGATCTTATCAATTTCGACTTTATACGGGACATGATGGTGACGATGACGGTGACGGCAAAACCCCGTCGAGACTGTCCACATATGGATATCGCAATAAAAATTTTACGCGCATTATAGGCAACACCTATGAGCTCTCCGACAAGAACTGCAGTGACACAAGGCATACGGGACCTAAAAGATTCTTAAGTAAAACGAATCAAATTCTGCAAACTATCTGAATCCGGATACTCTAAAAGGGGCGCTTCAGCAGTTTTTGTACATGATCCAGAAATGCTGCTAATCCGTAGTCGAACCTCCTGCGAACTTTGCGAGACAAACATGATAGCGTAGTACAAAATATGAAGTTTACAATTACGTTTTAAAGGTCAGCTATAAATCGCTTGCTGTTGTCACCGACAAATGGTGCCATAGGCTCAATTTCGACTACGTCATAAACTCGCCGACACAGCCTTTGGCTGAACTGAGTACCGTGAGCTGCATAGTTTGTTTATGTTTTTCTTTCTCTCTCTTTCTTATTCTCGCTTGCTTCCTGTTTCAATATTTGTACGTGGTTTATGTTGTCGTGTTTTCCCTAGCCATGGTAGTAATGTCCGCACTATATATCGTCATCAAGGCGCTCGAACAACAGGAGAGAGAAGACTTCTCTTTGGCGCAAGTGCCCTCTCTATATGCTTGAGTTGGCTATGCTATATGTAGTTTTGGCTGCGTTAATATAATCGTCAAGGCACTCGAAGAACAAGAGGATGAAGACTAGCGTGAGCGCGCGCTATACGCTACAGCTGGCTACGCTATATGAGGTTTTGCCTGCGTTACGCCAAGCGACGACGACAGCACACGACAGCCTGGCCCCCCTTAAGTGCTCCGCAGCTAAAAAAGACGCCTTTGTAAAGCCGCCAGAGCGTTTTACCGTGGCGCAGTGGTTAGCGCTCGCAGCATCTGTTGCCGCCAATCGAGAGGTCGTGAGTTTGATGCCCGTTGATGGATCATTTAAATGCGTAGCACTTATGGGGCCCGGCTTGTCGTCCATCCATCTCATGTGGCATGATTACTCTCACAATCAGACGCTCAGTACAGGCCTAAAACAAGGCTAGCAACGCTAAAAACCGGGTCGCAATAAACGAACAGAGTCGAAAATTATATAATTAACAAAAATTGCCAAGAAGTAATCGGTATAATTAACTTAAAATCGCCAGAAACGTTACGGAGACCTGCGGCTCACTCCGGCGCCGCGCAAAAAAGGCGCCACCACCTCGCCAGGCGCGTAATTGCTCCTCACACCAGCATCTCTCTAGCGCCCAATCAGCGCGCGCCGTTTGGCAACCGCTCCCGGAAAGACAGAATCGACGCCACTCAAATCCCGAGCTCAAGGCTCAGCGAACAGCCGCTGCTCGACAAGCGCGACAAGCCTAGCAACATCAGCCTGTGCCCCGCCAAGTGAAGGCTCATTGAGGAGCGGCATAGTGTAAGCTGCAAGAACAGAAGCCCTGAATCGTTAAAGCTCAGACCGCTGCGGCCCGTCAGCGCAGGCAAGCCAATTTTAAACTCAACGCAAAACAAGCGCCAGAACGACCCAGCCGCCTCTCCTGTGCGCGAAAACGCAACCACAGTATAACAGCATCTAATCGTCATTACACATTACCGCACATCACTCGACGTTAAAACCACTAGATAGAAATTACCCTCATTGCAATAACAGAAGTAGTAGCACCAATAACAATAGCACCAAAACAATAACAGCGTAACGGGAATCGCTTGGTGTCCGCGCTACGCACTTCCTCAGGTTTGAGAGTAGTGCAGCTGCAGCATTTTATTTTTCTTTGCCATCTGATCGTGTGCATTTTTTCAACATTATTTTTTCAACGGATATACGCAACCGAAGTTTTGGTGGAAACCGGTATAAAAGACTTACGTGTTGAAATGTTGAAATACATATATATGCTCCAAAATTTGTAAAGGTGCATGCGTTTATGTTGAATTAAATTTATTGAACTTGAATATTACCCTACGGTTTCGTTGATGTTGACATGCAATTAGCGACATCTACTTATTTCGAGATGTGACCAATTACATGCCCGCATGAAGAGGCCGCGATTTTAAGCCTTTTATGTCTCATACCACCGTCCATCTGTCCGTGCCCTGGAGCGGCGCCAGCTGTGGCCTCTTCCTCCCTCACTCTCTCAGCAATCTCGCGTGATCGCGCAGCGGCGCATAGCAACAGTGACGCCGCCATAGCTGTCATCTCTCCCTCTTACACTCTCTCATCAATGACGTGATTGCTGAGAGAGTGTATAAAACAAAAAAAAACAGAAAAAAAAGAAAAACAGGAAAAAAAAACAAAAAAGAAGACATGGCATAGTCAGTCGAATGGTCACAGGCTTTCGCCGAACACTCTTTGAAAATTAGAAAGTGCCCTTAAATTTTTATATTCAAGTTCAACAAACTTACTTTGCATAAATGCACGCACCCACAGAAATTTGGAAGCGCTTTAGCGCGTGTTGCCTCTGAGAAGAAAAATTTTGAGCGAACGATCGCGTACGTCCAGAGTGATTGCGTACGTCCCATTCACACCTGCGACTGACCGCCGTCGCGTGATCATTTGCGACTGGCGACCAAAAAGCGACTCTAGCCGACCGCTATTCACACTTGCGTGTGACTCACACCCGCCGACACACACAAGTCACCTCTGCTCTCATATTGGCGGCAAGATCGACCTGTAGGAGGGAGCACCGTCGCGGTAATAATGTGGATAGACGGTCGGTGGCGCGTATACAAATGCACACAACAGCGCTTCGTTGTTAGCGGTTTGAGCCGATTGTCGGCAAATAAAATGCGTTGATGGCAGCCTAATGGTGGTATATAAGCTTTCCATTGCCAGCTTAATGGGTGAAGCCGGCCTAACGTTCCTATTACGTGTTAGATAATCGCGATCTGCCAATGAATGGTGTGCTGGCCTTCGGCGACAGTCGAGTGTTGTCTCACTGTGCTTGATGCTTTTTCCTGTTTTATTTGTATGTGTTTGGCTTGTGTTTTGCCAATACTACAGTAGCATTGTTGTCGCGTGACTGAACCATTAATTTACGTCTTGTTCGAGCGGTGGCTGAAAAAACAAACAAAAAAAAAGACCTGTATTTCGGCGTAATGAGTTATAGCAGAACTTTGCGCACTCTGCTTTTCTGCTTGCAAATATACGCATCCGCAATTTTTTTTTTATTTTTTGTAATTCTAACCGGCGTTTGCAGACGCTAGTTCATGCTTTGCGGTAGCACAATGATTTCGAAATCGCCGACACTTTGCGAGATGGGGGTCGCTAAAATTCTGCATTCACACCTCCATATTTAGTACTTGTTTTGTTTAGGACGACGCCAAATGCCCCATGTGACGTGCTAGAACGGCAAAGTGGCACCCACATTGAAATGATATTCGCGAATAAACGGTACGACGATCACATCTAGCGCCCTAACCAACATCTGCACGCATTTACCTTTCAGAGTGCAGATAAGCCCCGGAAGGGGAAAAGCTTGCGCATATCGTGTAGGCTTCCGTAGAAGCATTTGATACTGGTCTTACATGACGGAATAAGCCACCCTCTGAGTACGTGCATCATATTCGCACGCATGGAAGCACGTTGTGGCTAGCAAACGACATCTGCACTACGGGGTTTCGTCCGCTCGCCGCTAGGCGTCGACTATGTTCGATATCGAGGTCAATAGCTCGCATTATCATTGCCCAGTAAAAAAAAAAAGAAAAGAAAAGCTGATATCTTGTTCCTGTGCACGTGATGGGAGCAGGGGTTTGTGACTGTAGTCGGGCGACTAAAAAATCGAGCAGTGAACGGCAGACCCAAAGCAGCCCCTGTGCGACGATTTGAGACCTGTCGCTTTGCAACTGTCATGCGACCTGCGCTAGTCGCCGCTGTGAGCGAGTCCTAACATGTCAGCATTACTGAGTCGTAACGAAGGTCTTACTGTAATGTATACGTGTCTTAAAACAAGCTTTAAGAATTGTTAATGCCCACTTCACCGGGAAGCTGTGGATAGACCCGCACAAAAGCTCTTTAAGGTACAGCCCCGAGAATTTTATGCGACCATCCGCGGTATCAACTCAGCTTCATTATGTGCACCGGAACCTGAAACTAAATAGAATGCTATCGATGGGTGAAAAACTCTAAGCTCTAAAGACAGTTTGCGATTGAATGTTAATAATGACATCTGGGGTTTTACGTGCCATAACCACGATGTGTTTGAGAGACGCCGTAGTGGAGGGCTCCGGAAATGTTGGCCATCTGGTATTCTTTAATGTGCATTGACATCGACTACCATTTCGCCTCCATCGAAATATGACGGCCGGGGCAGGGATCGAACCCGCGACCTTCGGGTCAGCAGCCGAGCGCCGTAACCACTGATCCACCGTGGCGGACAACAGCTTTCGAGCCTCCTCAATAATTCAGTCCAGCATGCAAATATGACCGGCAGCCTCGCGCCTGTTTTCAGCCACACAAGGACAATTAGTGCGAGGCCCAGCGACAGAGGTCGTACTTCATATGTCGTGCTTAATGACATCCCAGGAGCCTCATTAGGGTATCCCAAACTTCCAGATAATCCGGCTGTACCTGCGTTACGTTCGGGATTTTTTCCGTCGCACAGGCCAATATGCGCAACTTCTCGCTTAATATTTCCAGCTTGGCTGGAAATGATGACTAAAGAGAAGTCAATTTTCCCTTTGTTTTTCCGCATTTCAATATAGAGACGTCAAAGAGCGGTTCCGAGTAAAACATGCATATTGGAAGAAGCAAAATGATCAACGAAACCAATGAATTAAGGTAAATAGCACCCAGACCAAGTTTTAGCATTGCGAACGAACAAGTGCAGTGTATGGACTATACGCGGGTCCAAAAGCATCTGCAAGTCTGAACCAACTCAATGATGGCCATGAAAACCGCCCACTTTCCAAACAGTAATGCCTGCGCCCCCATTGGAAAAGCCATAGCTCGAACGACACGCGCACAAAGGCCTTACGAAACATGCACTATCTCTTATGGCCCGACATCTAAGCATGCCTTTTGACAATAACCAAACGCTTAGCGCTCCATAATGCCGCTGGAGATACGCCGCAGCGCAAATATGAAGGGAAGCGGGCTCGTGACGTGAACATGACACGAATAATTGATTCTTTGCTGTTGCGCTTTGATTTCTGTCGATAACTCTGGGCCTTCGCTATTCATTGAAGATGAAAAAAAAAAACATATTTTTGTACAAGCCTTACAAGAGTAAGAAGGCAGAGGAGAAGGGATTTTCGGACGCTTGTCCAAGCAAAGGCAGATATTGTTTGCGATTACAGTGATGCTCGCCTTCTGAACGCACTGGAGCAGGAGTGTTCAGCTTTTTCCAATTCTTGCTATTTGAAAGGACTCAAGAATTATTGTGGCATAAGCTTTTTTTAGACGCTTACTTACTGTGGCCATGTTGGCACTAGGGTTCTCAAGCACGCCAGGCGAGGAGCATTTTATTTGTGATTCATGATTATGTATAGGTTTAAGCACCTCTATCTCTTCCACCCGAAAGAAACGGCAGACGTTGTGCCCCTCTAGTTGGCAGTTGTGAGTGAGCTCTCTCCCTCTTTCCTCTGTGTCCTTGCGTAAGCTAATCAAAGAAATAACTAAATACGAGTGCCTACCAACAAAGGCAATTCATACGGAGCGGACTCAACCTGTTAGACTGCCTGAAAGCTGTCAACATTCAACTTGTAGCCACCTGTAGAAACAGCGCTTATTCATGAAATATGGGGTTTCACGTCCCAAAACTATGATATGATTATGAGAGACGCCGTAGTGGAAGGCTCGACCATCTGATGTTATATAACGTGCTCTAATATCGCAATGTACACGGGCCTCTGCTATTTCGGTCCCATCGAATTGCGACGGCCGCGGCCGGGATCGAACCCACGATCCCACTTTTAACCATTTTTCCACCGAGGCGGACAACACCGTTCATTTGGCACGTGGCGACGCACCATCTGACTTAAGCACAGTGATAAGGAAAAGAGCAAACACCTTGTTTTTAGTGCGGAGCACATTGAGGGCTCGGGCTGTCGTATGCTGTCATCGTATGCTGTCCTATGCAGTCGTATGCTGTGGTCTTCGTCTCGTGTCGCTTGTTGTAACGCAGGCAAAACCATGATACGTGCCTTGCTAGGCCATTGGTTACGTTGCACAAACTAGATGTCGATTATCTCAACCTCTATGCGTGCACGTGGTTTTTCTTTCTTTCTCGTTCTTTACATCTGTGTTTTCTTCAATAAATTTTCATTTGCTAGTCTGCGCTTGTGCGCGTATCTCCATTGTGCCAGTTGATTTAGCGCAGTTCCTCGTAGTCGTGGATTTCCAGCTCGCCCAGCGTTCAATTCTTGTAAACCATGTATATCATAGCCACCTATAGCATAGCCATGTATAGCATGTGGGTGGAAAAGGCAAGTGCAGCTCGGGAGCGGCGATGGAAGGGTGAGGAATAGGGAAAGGAGGAAGCAAGGGTGAGGAGAAGGAAGGCATTGTTTTGTTATTTTATGCTGCCATCCTATGTCACCGCTTGGCGTCACGCAGGGAAAAGCTCGTAGAGCATACACAGCAAACGGGTTTGAGCCTTTTTGGGAGTTTTGGGCCCGGCTCTTAAGTTGCATCCTAAAGGTACTACGCAAAACCCCCTACCAAAGGAGAATTTAGGGGGGGGGTACGCAAGGCAAGATGGCGGTGCCTGTTGAAGCGAGAGCCGTCCACTTCGAATCTTTCTAGCCGTCGGCCTGCATTATTAAACTCATTCATCCCCAAATAATGCTGGTATTTGATTTAGATTTGAGTAATGAGGCTTCGCTAAGCGTATACTGCCGATAAAACAGCTCCGTTTTCGAGATACACAGTCGATTTGCGGTGCACAAGGCTTAACAAGGTTTGTTTACAAAGTAAACGGAGTCAAAAGAGGGAATTTAGGAGGTAACTTTGTTGTTTTTTTTAACTCATTTCGGGGGCTTGAACGGAGATCATTGGAAGTTTTTTCTGATTCTTTAGAGAGCTTTTAAAACGCCCCTTTATACGCGGCCCGAGAGAGGGCGAGAAAAAAAAAAGGTATTTCAGGCACTATACTAGCGTTTCAGAGACATTTCTTGCAACTATTCATCGCTAGGACATATTAGAAAATGGACATTGATGTATTCATGCACAAATATGACATATGTATTCAAGCACGCACGACACAGGAATCGAACTCGCGACCACACGCACTGAAAGCAAACATCATATCCATTACACCACAGCGCCACCACTAGCTTGCGTACTTTTTTCACGAGGGGGTATATATCTACAAAGCGGCTACTAACCTGTCTGCGACACCTCAAACATTTGTTCTCGTAGCATCGGCATGTGTTCGCGCTTTCGCAAGGCCAGTACATAAACTCAGGGGCGTCACGAAGGCCAAGGTCAACACCTTCAGCTTCGAACTATTCGGTTCGTCGTGTCGTGCCGCTAGAAAAATTGTAAACGTGTGCCCTCTTGAGTACTTCGACGCTGTTTCACTCGCCCGAAATTCGTGGATACCAGCGTAACAAAAGGTATCCTCAGATGGCCGAACATATGTGCATTCCATGGGCGTATGATGTGGAGCTATTTTCGTTTCTGCCGCGAGCTGCACGCGTCCCATGGCAGGGGCGTGTTCTGAGCTGTACGAGACCGCCTGTGTTTCCATTGATGGGGTCTGTGCCTTCCGCCGCACGGAAGCCCCCAGAGACGAGGACGAAACACTGAGCAACACATCTTTATCATTTCAAAACTCTGCCGCGACTGACTGTCAGCGGCCCCTAAGCGCGAGCCGCGAGCGTGCCTGTGTCCATCGTTCTCGTCATCCACCGGCGCGCTCACCGCTACGACTCCCACGCGTATAAAAGTTACTCACGCAGATGCCCACAAGCGTGCGCAGGGTGCCTCTTCAGGTAGAAGGGGGCGAGGGGACGAAGTCTCGTCGCTGCGCCCACCCTCCTATTAAGTCAATGCACGGGGGGGCAGACTCCCCCCCGTGTGCACGCCTATGCAGATGCCCGAGTTACAAGGACATTGTAACGCGCCTACACTACGTGCATTTATTGCGCGCGTGCTCTCGCGAGCCAAACGCAGGTGCAGCAGCGCCTTCAGAGTAGCTGAACGATAATCTACATCCACAATTAGCACTTATTCGCAACTCGCACTTTCGCGGGGCACACAGTGATTCTCTAACTCAAATTCAGTATTTAGTCGCTTTCACACTCGGAGACTACCTATAATCTTACTAATTAACCTTCATTGTTTAACATCACACAAATGCATTAAAGCGAATGCGTAAGCATGCCCCAATGTTAAGTACAACCACCCCAAATTAGCGGTGACAGGTCTCCCGTTAAATAAAAAAGGTTAATGCACATGCACTTTGCCCTTGTGAAAGTCCAAGTGTATGCGGCACTCCTCTTGCACAGATGATGTAGCAAGAATGAAAAAATGTAGTATTGCCGTCTTCTTCAACGAAACAGCTGTGATAAGAATGATAAGAAAAACAGTGTTCGCAATGTTTTATTGGAATCAAAACAGTAGCAGTTCTCATGTCAGTGTAAGCATATGTATATTTCCATCTTCTTGCACAGAACCTACACCCAATACAAAACACTAAGAACGTATACAGTACAGCCCAAGCACTATATATAATTCACAACAGTAAAGCAACATGAAAGTAGTGTGGCAAATCTCATCATAATGCACACTGACATGTGCACTTCACAGTGCTAGTATGTAAACACAATCCAGAGAATGGGATCTACAAGGAACTTGGTGTCAGCCTGCACATGAAAGCAACTAAGCTAGTACATTAAGGCTAGCATTACTTTTAAGAAATATGCAACCAAGCAGGGAGGCATGTTGTAGATTTTAATTGAATTAGTTTGCCCTATGGCATCAAAACATGTCACACATCATCATACAGTTCTGTGTTCTGCAGAAAAGTCCAAAATAGATCTGTGGTGTTGATTGTAGATCCACTTACCACAATTTGTAAAGGCGTTCAGCCATGCCAGCAAAATGATAACATTGCATTCATATATGGCTGGCTGCACATACTTACTCACAAATATCTGAAAATGAATGCAGTTTTCCAGAAATATACTTGGGAATTTGTCGCCATTATCACACAACTGCAATATACCAATACTTTTATTATACATAATTACTACAGCTATGTTTACAATATTCCCATGCCAGCCACTGTCATCAGCAACCTAAAAAGTTCTTCATCTTTAATTCCTCACTTCATGGCTTGCGCATAATTACGGCATTGAAAGTTAATACCACTACCATGGCTGCAAAGTCAACTTGAAATTAGGCAATCACATGCCTAAAATTAAAAATTTCCTACAAGTAGTGGCTGGTGGCTTGGCATATTGGATCCTAGGGCTTGCTATGCCATGTGGTTGAATAGAATTTGACCACGAATCTATAAAGCCTGTAAAGCAGCCAGGAATTGAGTTCATAGTTAAACAGTGAAAACAAAACAGCAACACACATAGAAATAGAAATGAAGGGAACAGGACAACGCAGTACTAGCAACTGAAATTTAACACGTGTATGGCGTTTTTAGTCACGTTCATACTCATTCTGTGAGTGCATGGTTCTTTATTTTTGTAATTTTTTGCACTAAGTGTGTATATCTTTCTGTGGTTTGCATTACACTTCAGGTCCTCGTTAGTGTAGAGTGAGGCACAGAGTGTTCCCACAATACAGTGTCTTGTACACAAACAAGTGCGTGAGCAACTCTTGCAGCTTTGCCAGAAATGTCTTCCTGAAAATAATAGAAAAGAAGTCCATTAAGCTTTCATATCCAGAAATATGAATGTCTTGGCAAAGACTCACACTTGACTATACTATTGCAGACCTTTAAACAGAACACGAAACAATTGCAATAGTGAGATGCTGCTAAGTAGTTTCTTGTGAACTTTTCACTTAAAGTACAGAGGGCAAAAAGTACACAACTGTAATGAAATACAAAAGAGCACCAGAACTGTCCTGTGTACCATCATTCGAGTAGTTTTAGCTGTCAGTGAAGTTAGCATTGTAGTGTAAAGGGGTGCAAATTTTAGTATGATTAACCTTGGAGTTAAACGGATTTCAATGGAGGCGTGACTGCTTCAGGCCCAGGTACTTAGCTTTAGGTGCGTGTTAAAGAGCCCCAGGTGGTCTATCTTTCCGAAGCCCTCCACTACGGCGCCTCTCATAATCGTGTGGTGGCTTTGGGATGTTACGCACCAACAGTTATTATCACTTACAACACATGGAACACTAGCTTCTTCATCAACCATAGCTGTTCTGTTGTTCTGTTTAGGACTGAAGATTGGGCGACTTGGTATTGATTCATGGCAAAATTAAACAGTGCACTTGTAATGACGACAATAGAAGACGTGGACAAAGTACCAGCCTGTTTACCTTGTCAGAAATTGTCTCAACAGTCAGAATACTGTGTGCTGATCATAAACACTATGGCAACAAAAAGTAAAACAAAATAACCAGAGGGAAGGAACAAGGTGATTCAACAACGAGGTTCAACAGATTCAACTGACTTATTTCAATGTGATTAAATTAGCCTTGCACAAGTGATACATCTTCTAAATTCCATAAATATGAACATGTAACCTTGGCAAGCTCTAGTGCTGATATGTGACAAATGAAGTGACCATACCATAAAATGCATGTGCTTCAGCAAACACACTGTAATTAAGCACATGTCTTACACATCATATGGCCATCATAATCTGTCATTAACATGACTTATTCTTTCTAGCTAAATGTATACAAGCTCATGATGTCAATGCGCCTTGATATGCAATTTAACTTTTTGTGTTGGAGACGGACAAAGTGCACAATGCAAAATTTTCGTCAAAAAGTATTTTTACTTGCTCATAATCTGTGCATGAGAACAGAATAAATATAAAGCAAATCTGGCCTTAATGCATGTGTTACCACATGACTGCGTGATAACAGCTGTCTTTTTTTTTTTTTTTTGTTGCTTAAGTGTATACTCCCTGGAAGCACTGCTTCATTCATGCTTTATCACAAGCAAGGAAATTATGTCGTACAAACATTCAGTTTCAAGGCGCACTCGCTTGAATTGGCTGGCCACGCCAAGCGGTCAGCCAATTCGAAACACGTATCACACATCGTTGTTATATGAGCTTAATGGCCTTTCTTTTTTCGCTTTTTCAATGCACTTTTGACGCGACGCAATGTGCAGAACAGCACCTACTGCTGCCCAAGCGACAAGGTCGCGCAAACAGAGGAAACATAAGTATTACGTACCATTTGTGCTCCTGAATGTGCCGCGAACGCGGCGCACCCATCAGCTGCTGCTCGCTTGAGTCACCTGGCCATTGCTACACCATTGCACACGCAGTGCATGTTTACACTGTCGTCAAACCACACATTTCACGTCCCGCGACGAGAACACAGTAAGGCTGCCGGCATGAAATGTGCACACATGATCGACGCATAGCAGGGTAGTTGAAAGGCGTCCTTCACAAAACCGACGTTATCCCATGACGGCTTCGCTTCGCTATCACTCACGCACGCCGCTGGGGCCAGCCTGCGGTAACATCCGCTGTCATTTCGGAACTTCTCGCGTTTCTCGCGACTCCCTTCTCGCGTTTCTTTCTTTTTTGCTTTCTTTTTTCCCCTCCCCGCGCGCATGCGTGCGATGGTTGTCCCGCTCTTATCGCCGCCGTTCGAAGGTCAAAGGCGCTTCGTTCCTTCAAGAGCAGCCGCTTGAGGAGAGTCGCGTTTTTTCTTTCCTTTCTCCGGATCTTATTCCGTGCGTTGAGGCACACCGCCTGTGCCCAATTCGTCATGCAAAAGGGTATACTGACTGTGCATGCGGTGCCGATAGGCCACATCGAGGGTGTACACGCTCCTACTTTTAGTTTAACTTCGATTTGATGGTAAAACAACATAAGCGAAGTAATTCTGTGGTCGAAATGCATCGTGAACCCGAGCCCAGCGGTAGTGTGCATTCCGTACAACAATGTGCATCAGTCGACGAGACGAAGAAATCGTTGATTAGCACGTTCATGAATTTATTAAGCACTTTGAGAAACACTTCTTTCGCCCGCGCAGTTGCATACATGCACGCCAGCACTGAAGGCACTATAGCTTCGGATAAAATAAAGGGAAGATATGCTCGAGAAAGTGAAATAGGAGTTTTCTGTCCTTGAACTCCATTTGACAAAATGGCGTCAGATCGCGAACTTACCTCCTTTATTCCACCTTTTGTCCCCATAATTTCTCAAGGAAGTAAAATTGAGGACGCAGAACTTTATTACACCGATCTTAATACTCCGTAAGGGAGTACGGTCCCAAATGAAGGTAGTATTAAGCCCTTAAAACGCCCAATTCGGCTAGTTTGCGTTTACAGTGTGCATAGCAAGGATGCACTAATAGGGAAGTCAGGGGTGAGGAGTACTGTGATGGTGAAGAGGGTGGAAAGAAGTAATGGAGAGCCATGTATAGCATACGTAGCTCAGCCATGTATAGCGCAGCCATGCATTGTGAGGTATAGTAAGAGTGTGGGAAAGCGAAATGAGGGTGAGAAAGAAGGAAACAAAGAAGCGGAAGAACATAACTAGAGTGACACATAACTGCGTCTAGGGCCACGTAGACGCAGTGAGAGCGACGAGGAGTGATGTGGGGATGAGGTAGAAGGAAAGGAGGAGGTTTGGGTAAAGAACAGCACAGCCGTGTAGAGTACAGTAAAACAAGTGGCCGGAAAGGGAAGTGAGAGTGAGTAGGAGAGGTGTCAGGGTGTGGAACGAAAGAAGGGGAAGGTAAAGCATATCATAGCCGTGTATGGTACAGAAGTTACACGAAGTTGAGCGAAAAGGAAAGTGGAAGGTCAGAGTGTACCGCTGCATCAAAAATAAAGGTTTCCTCGACTGCACGACGAAAATAGAGAGTTTTAGTATAGGCGGGAAACGCTTACGTAAGCGTTAGCGTGAGTCGCAACGCTAACGCTAAAATAGAACGCGCTGCGTGGCAAAGAGTGGTTTTTTAGTACAGCGGGAAGCATTCCCGCTAACGCTAACGCAAGCGCATACGGCGCCATCTAGACAAAAACACTAAATGCACTGTAGAATCCACAAGTGCACCACTAAGTCGAGCTTCAGGATCCAAAGTCACCACTGCTGCGTCTTCGTGCTGCATTTGGTTCAGTGTTGTGTCTGGCGGCCCGAAACACATCACTTTCTTTCGATATATACCGCAATGGAGTATTCTTCAAGACCCTGTAACCTGTTTCGGATTGACATGTGGCCGTAATTGCCTTATCTTGGAAACAGGTGAATGAATACAGCGTCGCCATCTCTGCGCGGCTACCAAAAACATGAGCGAACCTCGTAGACAAATTTTGTTAGACCTACTACACCTCTAATCGACAACGTATTTCGAAAACAGAGCTATTTTATCGGCAGTAAACGGCTGGCGAAGCCTCATTACTCAAATCTAAATCAAATACGAGCATTATTTAGGAGTGAATGAGCTTAATAATGCAGGCCGACGACTAGAAAGATTCGAAGTGGACGGCTCTCGCTTCAACAGGCACCGCCATCTTGCCCTACGTACGTAATCTCTTGCGTGCGTTAGCGTTGAACGCTATATTCCAGAAATAGCGTACGTACGTAAGAGCTCGGGCTACGTTTACGTTCTGCGCATACTCAATGTGGAGCACGCAACGCTAACGCTAACGCTAAATCCTTGCGTTTGCTGTTTGCCGCTATACTAAAGCTCGCTAATGTTCGCAAATGAGATCTACCTTGTAGTTCCATATGAAATTTCTGAAAATGTATTAGGCCACTTGTACTCTCCATGCTCTGATAAAACGAAATTTAGGTCTTCGCCGCCTTTCGTTTGTATGTAAATTATATGCAGCACATTTTTAAATTATCTGCTGCACTCGATAATTACAAAGTGCTTTTTCGAGGTTTGTGGTCTGTAAATCCATGAACAAGTATGATCCGGCTTAGAACGACATGATGCCTCGCTAGTTGGTAAGAAGTGTACATTTAAGAGCTCGTTTTCTTTGTTAGACACAATAATAATGAGAACTTAATGAGGAACTTAATGTTAATGCTGCACATTACTAATGAGTTGTTCGTTAAAAAAGAGGCTGCGCGTGCAGACATGGACAGAAGGAAAGGGAACAAGTTCCACGAAATTCTGGTATACTTTTATCGGCTGTGTGGCCTCATTTTATATTGCGGTTAGAAACGTCTGCACAAACAAGCCTCAGCATATGAACAATATAAGAGCATCGTATCTGTATCATATTGATGGCACACGTGCGTCAGTGCCTAAGCAGCCATTGAAGTTCATTATCAGTAGCATGCTTTTATACAGTAGGGCCATGTACAGCTTTGCCAGCTTGCTACATGATACGCACTTTATTAAATGCGAAGCATTTCTTAGCGAACTTCGGTGACTTTGAGTGTATCTATCTATCTATCTAGCTATCTATCTAGCCTCCTACGACTTTGTGCTCTCCTGGCCGTACCGTTAATGGGATTTATACCAAATTTGGTATGGCGTAACATGACTGTATGACGAACATAAATGGCGGGTCATATCATTAAAATCATGACTAACTTGTCATGAAAAACATGATTTACATGCCCCGCTCATGGCGCACTCGCGGCCGTTTCGTTAGCTTGATATACACCAAATTTGGCACTGAGTGACGTGACTGTATGACGAACATAAATGACAGGTGGTAATATGGAAATCATGACTTGCCATTTGCGACATGACTTGCATGCCACGCTCATGGCACGCTCGCGGCCGTTTCGTTAGCTTGATATACACCACACTTTGTATTGAGTGACATGACTGTATAACGAACATAAGTGGCAGGTGGTAACATGAAAATATTGGGATGCATGTCATCTACAACGCCATTTACATGCCACGCTCATGGTGCGCTTGCGTCCAGTTCGCTAGCTTGATATACACCGAAATTGGTATTGCGCGACGTGACTGTGTGACGAACATAAATGACAGGTCCTAACATGTAAAACATGTCATGCAAATTATGTAAAGCATGATTTGCTCCTTCCTGGCTGCTTCGCATTACATCGATTTCCACAGTGCGTGGAATCTGCCGGCTTTTTTTACGAACGAGAAGTATTGTTATTTACAATTTAACCAAAGAGCAGCTTCAC
>JALIZH010032380.1:0-41433 GCA_030522465.1 Rhipicephalus appendiculatus
GCATCACCACTCATTTTGTTCAATCTAACACTGCCATGTTTAGACCACGGAAATTAAATACACCAACAAACAGAATGAATACAATGGTGAACCAAAGCAATAAATTCGTCATCCTGAAAATGGTCGTGGAGCCAATCAACGTCTATTAAACGATTCTAATGATTACCATTGCTCTAAATTGATAATGAAAAATACCCCCCCCCCCCCCCCCCCCATGCTATCAGCATGTATGGTGTTTGATGCAGCTTCGTTGCACGTTGGCTTTCGCAGGGCGTAATGGCGACCAATTTTTTTCAGTTAAGTAACACTTCGCTCGTGGGCTATCATTCCGAGCTATGTGAAGTTTATAGAAGAAAGAGTATGAGTGTAGACCGCGAGCGCAGTGCTGCAGCGAATTCAAAGATGGACGTACAAACATCCCTCACGAACAGCGTTCTGCAAAGCCATCGGTTTCGGACGAAACAAATTCCGATGGTGGTGGAAACAATGTTGAAAAGCCAAAGCGTGACAATTTGGGAGCTTTTGGAGATGATCCCTGATTTGAGCAAGACCTGCATTGCAAAACTTTAAAAGACCGTTTAGGTTACGTCACGGTATGCCAAGTGGTACTCGATAATGCTTACGGAGGACAGGAAACGGCAAGGTTTTGAAGCTGCCGGCGAATTTCTTTCAGGCCTAAAAAAACAGATGGTATGCAATTCTTGAACACTTTTGTCACTGGGGAGGAGACTTGGGTTCACTACATGACATCGACAGTGAAACAACGATCCCTTCGGTGGAAACATCCCGAGTTGCCGAAGCTACAGAAGTTCAAACAAAGGATGTCTGTTGGCAAAGTGATGGCGAGCGTCTTTTGGAACGCAAATGGGTTACCCTTCAGTGAATTCATCCTTGCTGATACAACTGTCAATGAGGGACGCTACAGTGAGACGTTGAAGAACTTTCGCCAGACGATTCAAAGTCAAGAGGAGAGGCATGCTCATGAAGAGAGTGCATTTACATCAAGACATTGCTGTTGCGCACATCGCCAGTGTAACAAACGATGGATGGATGGATGGATGGATGGATGGTGTAACAAAAGGTGTCATAAATAAGTTTGGATGACATACTGTCACACACCCGCCCTACAGCCTACAAATAGCCCCAAGTGACTGCCATATATCTTCCTTCATGGGAAGAAAGACCTGGATGGGATTTATTCTAGAATTGGAGAGAAGCTGGAAGAGGTTTCAAGCAACCTTCGCAGCACGGCGGGGGAGTTCTATTGTTCAGGCACAAAGACTGTGGTACATTATATTAATATTTTATTGATCTCAATGGCGATTATGTTAAAAATTAGCGTAAAGTGTTAGCTTTTTAAAAATGCTTTATTCAATGCCTATAAGCACTTATATGGAATATAGAATACTGTTGGAATGGCATACGGAACATTTCCATAAACATCTTTTTTTTTCTCCTTCATTCTTTCTCTCTCTTCGTTTCTCTTCTTTTGTGTCTTTCTTTTTTCTTTCTCTCTCCCCACATTTTTGTTCTCTCGCCCATAGCAAATAAATCTTATGGTTACCAATAACGCTATTCTGACCGAGTTCATTCAAGAACGGAAAAAAAAAATCTGGATAGCCCAGTTGGTTGCGATGTTCGCCTTCAGCCCGCGCGAACCCTTGTTGGAATTGCACCTGGCCAACAAACTTTATTCTCTTCTATTTATTTCTGCTCCTCCTCTCTGCTTCTCTTTTCATCTACTCTTCCTTTTTTTTCCCAATGGATTACTCGGTGGCGTGCTCGTCAAAGCCATGTGAAGCTGTGGCAAGTGGTTGCTAGGCGACGCATGCTTCTTCAAATGTGAAAACGCACAGTATTGAGCTTAAACAGCTCTGCTGTTGAAACAAATATTGCGTAGGAAGAACCAAATGCACAAATTAAGGGTTAAGCAGGGCAGTGTCATCAGCCAATTCAATGACACAGTGAAGGCACCACAGGCCTTCTATTCACGGTGAACTTGGTGCCTTCAGGCAGCACGCGAGGGTTGACTGGTAAAGTACCACCTTGTGCGAAATTCACGTGCCACGTGACGCACTCTGAAAAAAAAAAAGATTGTTCCACACTCACCGCCCTGGCCAGTAGTGGCGCTGCCTAACATTCGCAAGGATCTCACGCACAGAAATACCCAACAAAGTGGACGGAGAAGCGCCTTTTGTTGTCGGTGCACATCCAAATGATGCACAGGGTGGGTTTCCTCCACACTAATTCATTTTGATTTACGTCATCACCATTACCTCACAAAACATTACAACAATCAATGACCACTAGGCATTGCTTGGTCTAGTGTTCAATTGTATTGGTGTTGTGTGCCTACAAAAAGAAAAAAAAAACACGAGCCCCTCAAAAAATTACCTGCACTATGCAGCATTGGAATGAGTCATCGAACGTTAAGTGATACCAGTCCAAACAGGACATTGAAGTTCCATATCTGACAACTAATGAGGCTACGAAAGCCTCAGGCGACCTTTTTCGTGGCCAAGCCGCGGGTGAAGTCTGTATAACAGTAGGTTAAAAATGAGGGATTTTTAAAATAATTAAGCCGCTGTCTACACAGAATATTTGAATACTTGAAACGTGCTGAGCTGAAAAAAAAATGCCAATTTCTGAGTAGTACCCATGAAAAGAAACGCAAAAGATGAGAATATCTATAGATATGATTTTAAATACTGTAAAAAATGTTCAGAAATGTCATTCAAAATACAGCACAAACCCTTGACTACATTTAATCTAAAGAGAAAGCGTCTTTTAGGGAAGAATAATCTACAATTGATCGCAGCCATCTGATGAATCATGTTCAACAGAATTTTGTTGAGTGCAGCAAACTCCTTTGTATGAACTTTCATATACGACGCAAAGGCATTGTATTCGTTAGCTACATGGTCCGCCTCGGTGGTGTAGCGGTTAGGGTGCTCGACTGCTGACCCGAAGGTCGCAGCTTCGATCCCGGCCGCGGCGCTCGCATTTCGATGGAGGCGAAATGGTAGAGACCCGTGTGCTGTGCGATGTGAGTGCACGTTAAAGAACACCAGATGGTCATAATTTCCGGAGCCCTCCACTACGGCGTCCCTCATAATCATATCCTGGTTTTGGGATGTAAAACCCCACATAATAATATATTATTGTTATCGTTAGATACATAAGTACCCTCAGAGAGCGTGTGTCGCTAGGGGAGCGCTTGAGACATATTTAAATACCGCAGCCCATCATGTGCAGTTTTAGCTGAGTTGATTTTACACAAACGAATTATAAAAACGTACCATGAATAAAATAATGCTTTCAAGAAGATTCAAGTAATACGGCGCACTTGAGTGGTTGCTTCGAAGTATTTAATTGACTAGATTGGGAAGATATCGGATTAACTGCGAATAACCCTCAACTTACAGGTTGCGGATGATGCCGCGCTTCTGAGTAATGATGGCGACAAACTTCAAAACACACACCGAATAGATCAACAGAAAAAGGGGTAAGAGTAGGGTTAAGGAAAATCGTTCTGATAACAACGGTAATGTAACGGGCAGTGTGAATGGTGCCAACATTTCGACTTGATTTACTCAGGGCAACAGCTATCCTGTCCAAAACGTGCCTACTTTGCGACACGTTGGCTGGAGTGACATAGCCAGTCCAACGAAAAGACTATGTTCCAGGCAAGACAGCGCCACGTTTCAAAACAAACGATGAGTCATGTGCTTGCTATGAGATATTAGAAAAATCATAGGGTCAACATTTATTCACTCTTAATAATTATGAAGATCGCGTAGCTTAGTATACAAATAGAAGACCACAGGATAGAACATCGACAACCACACTACCGGCGAATCACGGAGGACACGTTTCGTTTTGCTTTGTCATTTTGCTGCGATAGATGTAAAACAACATTTTTCGCGGTGATTTAAAACTATAAATTACCAGTTTTTTTGAAAACAGTGCTCGTTTCAGTATCGAATAAACACAGTGTCTTTATAAGAGGGATTTCTTGCTTTAAGGCGCTGATTAGTTATCTATCCTTTGGATATATACCGAAAAATCACTAATTCACTTCTGTATCTGATATCGACCCTAATTAACTCTGTATCTGTTATGGGAACTCATATCAAGTGGGAATAAATTTTGGTACTGAAAGCAGCTTAAGAGTAAGCGTTTCCAAAATACCCCTAAGCACGCTAGTATATCAGTAGCTGTCTCGTTTCAATGCATGAACGCATGCTGTTTCACTTCTATGTGTTGTAGCGTTTGCTCTGTAAACACCTGGAGCAAGTAAATATGTTAAATTAAATACATATTTTGTGTTTTGATATAATGAACGCTATGTTAGAGAAAATACACCAATTTAACCACTAGAATTTTGTAAGTGTTATTATACTGAGAAACTGTTTGGGCCAAGTAATTTCACCATGGCAACCCGAAACCGAATGAAAAGCGACATTATTTTAATAGTGTGGTTTGCCTCACGTCGCGGAACGCCGACGTCGCTGACGCGGCTCTCTGGTCAATTTTTTCCGTTTAATGAAGCATTTAAGGCTTCATCTTAATAACTCCCTAATTCAAGTGAGTACAATTATTGGCCCTCAGCCCTAACGGTTCCTCGTCTTTATGTCCAATGTTTCTTTCCATTTATGAGTTGCTTAGTCAATGCAATCAGGTTTAGCAACTGGACTGAACAAAGTGATTCCTATTTTTTTTTCAAAACAATGATCTTTGCTAAGTGCCCATGACGTCTGCGAAAGAGAATGTATAAAGGTACTACAAAAATGTAATGAATCACCCCTTCCCTGACCCCAACATCTGACAAAATACAGAAATTTTAGAACAATCAGTAACCGATATATAGGATTCATCCTTGCGGACTCCAGAGCAACACCTCTGTTCATGGAAAACAAATTGATGGCTGGTATGTGCAGAATTACCGTGCTTGCGTTACTTTTTACTGCAGCAAGAAAATTCTGTAACGTAGCTGAAGTAGAGGCGCAACAAGATTGTAAACCAAACGTGTTTAAACAGGTAAGCGTCTTCACAAGTGTAGCTATGAGAATACTATGAGAATTAACATGTAGCGCACTCATATTTGATGAGCGTTCACTGCCCTTTAGTTACCACTCAGACTCACGAACGGTTTCCAAATTCTGAACAGCATTTTGTGCGAGATACTGTCATCTATATTTAACCTTCATTTTCCTAACCATTGAATGAATAGGCTAGCTTATTATAGGAAATAATTTTGAATACTAGTTTCATTTCACGACGAAACAATGTTTTTGCGGATCGCATGTAATGATTGATATAGTTCGGCAATTTGCGCGGTCCATAAGCAACCTGCTTTTCCTGAAGGATCATTCAGTATGGCCAGCTATGAAAGAAAAACATCGTTGCTCACTATGGCCAGCTACGAAAGAGAAACGGAGTAAAAGAAGTTACCAAAGTAGAAGTGAGCAGTGACAAAGCACGGTGACATGCAGGCTAAGATATACCGCGTTGCTCAGTGGGTAAGTATATTATTCGTCCGATAAAAACCATAAACGCAGGCGTATATTTCTTGCCCATCCCACTGCATCCTCTTTCTTTTCTACAAGATGGAGGTGTAGGCATGTCTTGCGCATGATATATCTGGCTCATCGCGACGGTACAAATTAAGGCGAAAGCCTTTAATGTCTCATGCTCACGTCCGTCCGGTGTCCGTCCGGCGTCCGGTGTCCGTCCGTCCGGTGTCCATCCGTCCGGTGTCCATCCGTCCGGCGTCCGTCCGTCCGTCCGTCCGTCCGTTTGGATGTCCGTCCGTCCGTCCGGATGTCGGTCCGTCCGTCCGTCCATCCGGATGTCCGTCCGTCCGGATGTCCGTCTGTCCGTCCGGATGTCCGTCCGTCCGTCCGTCCGGATGTCCGTCTGTCCGTCCGTCCGTCCGGATGTCCGTCCGCCCGCCCGTTTGGATGTCCGTCCGTCCGTCCGGATGTCCGTCCGTCCGTACGGATGTCCGTCCGTCCGGATGTCCGTCCGTCGGGATGTCCGTCTGTCCGTCCGTCCGTCCGGATGTGCGTCCGTCCGTCCGTCCGTCCGTCCGGATGTGCGTCCGTCCGTCCGTCCGTCCGGATGTCCGTCTGTCCGTCCGTCCGTCCGGATGTCCGTCCGTCCATCCGTCCGGATGTCCGTCTGTCCGCCCGTCCGTCCGTCCGGATGTCCGTCTGTCCGTCCGTCCGTCCGTCTGTCCGTCCGTCGGTCTTTCCGTCCGCCTTTCCGTCAGCGGAATGGCCACACGCTTTCGCCGAACACACTTTGGAATGTACAAAGTGTCCTTCAATTTTTTTTCCTACTGTAAGCCGCCTCAAGAGTAAACAAATAAAAAAAATGTATTCGAAAAAAAATAGACAGTACTTTATTACTTCTGTTTTTCGTGCGCATGTTAAAATGTTATTTGAGCATTCCCCAAACACCTACTGCACGAAAGCACTGAGTTCGGCGTTAAATGTTCGAGAATGCATGCATGCATGCATGCATGCATCTCTCATCGCACTATTTTAAGAATGATGTCATACTATACGCAGTGAAGAGTGGAAAGCATGCATATACTAGCTGAAGGAAAACATATAACTGAATGCTATTCCTAGCTTGACTATGCGCATGTACATTCACACGCCGATGGACAAAATGTTCCCGTCATCACATTGTGAATCACGAGTATTGGCTAGGTACCGATCGGGATCGATTGGGAATCGCTTGGTAATCACGCCACCGAGAAACTTACCTTTCTCTTTTATTTCTCGCTTCCTCTTTCTTTGTTTCTTTTTCCATCTATTTCAGTCTCTGTGTTTCTATCCATTCTTTCTTTTTCTTCCCTTTCTTTCTCTCGGTCTTTCTCTCTCTATCCTTATATATCTTTCCATATTATTTAAAGCAGCGTAATCGACAGGACAAGATGAGCAAGTGACGGCAATTGCGAAGGTAGCTTGGGTCACCTATTTTTATGTTTCCTTTTTATGCTTCTTCTAATAAATGTGCCAGTTGCGAGTAAGCGTTTGTTGTGTCCACTTCTTGTCCTCATCTTGTCCTGTCGGTTACGCTGCTTTAAATAATATGGAACCATACCAACTAGCCCAGCTGTCGACCTTGCTACTATATATCTTTCTTTTTTCTCTTTCTTTCTCTCTCTTTCTGTGCTCATTCTAACGCCTGTCCGAGTTTTTTTTTTTTTTTTTTTTTTTTTTTTTTTTGTCCTACGCTGGGCAAATCGGGGTCGCGGAAGATCGCGCGATGGACACACGTGTTCGGGAAGCAAAGCAGAAAATGAAGAGAGAGAGAGCGAATTTATTAGAAGGCCGAAGAAAATGAAGAATATGACGTAAACACTGTGGCCCGGCATGATTACCATTGTTTATAGTCTACATCATGAACCAAACGAACGACGGGCATAACAGCTCTGTTGTAAAATGGTTTTATATCTGTACGGATGTAAAATACGTCTGCAAATTGTATGAAATTCTACTTGCGTTAATTTTGTTGCGTCTTGAACGGCATGTTAGCCTTAAAACAAGCGTGTCAAAGATGAGGAGGCGCTTTCGACAAACCTATTTCCACCTATAAGAACGCCTGCCTGCCTCTCTGAGGCAAGCTATTGCTTTCATTTCATCTATCTGGACTTAATAATTCTGGAACCTCTTATATCAACATGAAAGTAACATCGTCACAAAGCAGACGACAAAACTGGTAACGGCTTCGTGTAACATCTACGGTGACATCCCATCCTTCCTCGCCGTAGCTTAACCCTTAAACGCCCGTAGGGAACATATTTCCCACCATGTTTAAACACCTCTACCTCCAATACCCTCCAGTCCTCCGCCCTGAGACGGTTCCTACATCTGAATGAACTGGACAAAGTTTCAGCGACTCCAACGCAAGCAGCTACGAGCTGAATCGGTTTCTGTTGGCGCCACCGACACTTTTCTCTCTGAGCGGGAATTCATCGCGCGGTTTTCACAAGCTGCGATAATTCGTGGATGAATGTATTTGCCGCAGCGAGAAAGGCCAGTAAATGCACTTACTGTATGCCTCAAGTGTATGGTTATTATCTGGTCCACTTTTAGACCACAATTTAACGAGGAACTAAAGTTATTGATATTTGAATTGTAATTGTGCAGTGGGAATATACTTCCCTACGGGCATTCCACGATGTCAATCCACAGGGTGCGATTTTCATTTTCTCCTAAAGAAAACGTGCTCAACAGTTGAAGAAGCACTAGATGTGCACTTTTCTTTACCTGATGTAAACAACCTTTGTGAGAGCGAGGATGATGATGACCAGGACGAACCATTGTGCATAACTGCTCGCTCGAGTGGTGATGCAACACAGATTGACTATATAATTGCAAGGTAAGGCGTTGGCTCCTGGGCCAACTTTTGAAGGGATACTGTTGAAAACAAAAGGCAGCAACGCACGCGCCCTGCAGGCCTTGCAAGGTGACCGAAAAAAGTTTAGGTGTTCCAGACCAAGTGATGCTTCCACCTGTACTTCATTTTCCTAGAGGACTATGAACCTTCTAACGTTGCTGGTGTCGTTTAAGTGAATAAAATGACAAGACGTCGAAGATTGTTTCCTCTACGTGCAGTGTTCACGTTCATGCCGCAACATGCTTTCAAGTTCCCCCCACAGGTACGGCTCTGTCAAAGGCCCATAGGGAAGTATATTCCCACCCTAATAATTTTCATTTAGCGTTGTATAAGGAAACCTTTGACGTTGCGTTATGTTCTTTGGATAATAAATAACGTTTTCAAAGAATCTTGCATCAGTATTGAGAACAGATACCTTATGAGCGTTTAAGGGTTAACATCATATATATACTGTTGGAATCATAAAAGCGATACGATCGACTATTTGACGATATGCCAAGCTGTGCAAACTTGTTGGTGCTTCGCAGCGGTGATTTTCAGCGTATTTTTCTGTGATGTTATCCGTGCTCAGCATCAAAATACAAGCTCCGACGTAAAAAAAAAACAAAACAAACAAACAAAAAAACAAACTGTGGAGGGAAAAGGCATGTAGCGAAGGGTCTTTCAGCTCCACTAATGGGAAACCTGTGGGGGGGGGGGGGGGGGGGGGGTGAAGCATTCAGTGTTTTGGGAGAAATTTCTTTCAGGCCTGAAACCGGGCCCGTAGGCAAGGGTGTTTCCGCTTCAATAACGTGGTCGAAAAACTACGTCGGAATGCAGCTTACCCTAAGGTGCTTCTTCTTTTTCCTCTTGTTCTTCGAGCGCCTTGATGATGATATAATGTTCGGACATTACTACTATTTCTAGGTAAAGCCGGCAAAACACAAACCGCGAATGAAAATAGAAACAGGAAGCAAGCGAGAAAAAAAAGATAAAGAAAGAAATGAAGAAAAACTAGGAACAAATGAAAATAAATAGAAATAAAGAGAGAAGAACACAGAAAATTCCCCATCTCCCGCTAAAGGGAACCATGTGTGGATGCGAAGCAGCGGGGAGATAATTAGCTTGAGCGGGAGGAACATCGCCGCTCTCATTTCACGGCAGTGGTCCGGGCGCTCATCGCGGCGCGCTCGCTCCGTCGTTTTCTTACCGCGGAACTACCGTGTCGCCTCCAGCGGAGTATGCAGCTGTCACACTACCTGTCGGGCGTTGAGGATTCCTAGAGGAGAGGACGGGGGGGGGGGGGGGACCGTAGGAGAGGAGAGAGAGGGGACACGCGCTGTGGGGATGTGGGACGCGGGCGCCGCTCCGTAGAGTAGATGATTCCTAGAGTAGAGCAAGAGAGTGAGCGTAGGAGAGGATAGGGGAGGGGACGCGCATGCGCTGTGGGGGGGTGTGGGACGCGGGGGCCGCTCCGTGGAGTAGAAGATTCCTAGAGGAGAGAAAGGGGGTGAGCGTAGGAGAGAGAGGGGACGCGCATGCGCCGTGGTGGTATGGGACGTGGGAAGCAGCGACGGACTAAGCCCCTCCAAACACATGCAAGCAAGATCAAGGAATGGGGTCAACCTGGGCGACAGACGCCACCTGCCTAGCCATTGCTAAGCAGCCTCTCTGTGCTCTCGGCCATCACTCTGATGACTGTGGTAGTGGTTGACGGCCTTCATATTAGTACAGTGTTCTGGTTCGCATAATCGGTGCTTCCCTACTTAATAAAAGTGGCCGAACGCGGGACGCGGGACGGGGGGACGCCGGACGGACATAGCCCCGAGCATAAGATGCTTCGCATCTAAAAGAAGAAAAGAGAGGAGGAACGAAAGAGAAAATGGAAGAGAAACATAGGAGGCTCCCAGCTCCGCACTTCCTTCAGGCTTGGCACCACCGGGGCGAAGCTTCCTTTCTTTCTTTTTTTGATAACTAGTTTTTTTGCTGAGACCAATTTTTTTTTTTGCCTACTTCCCATTCAGTCATGGCAGGGCGCCGTTGCTGACGCCGAGAGATGGCGCGAAGTGCAGTTGGCCCCCATACCCGGGGAAAGTAAACATATGAAAGCGAAATTAAGAGCACACCTCTCCGGGTACTATTTATCAATCTAGACGCATTCCTTGTTTCTCGTTAGTGTACCATTAACGAAATTTAATGGATGACTCCTCTGTGTAGCAATTTCCGTCTGTGAGTGTTGGTATGATGTTTTTGTAAAAGCGATCAGCGTATATATTGCCACGCGTATGGAAATGTCGCTCCGGCAGAAGCGCTGAGATTACATCCAGTGGAGGAAGACGACAACGTTTTTCTTGTGTGATGGACTGGCACTTGGCACTTCTAATCAATAATTAAGAAACTAGCGCACCTAGGACTATCACAATGCAGTAAGTATCGGGCAAATTCAGCTTCTACTCGGCCGATCTCCTCCATTGGGTATGAGCCATGTCTGGAGGAAAGAACAACAACTCTCGAGCTGCCCTGTGGGCCTGGAATCCGCTGCGCTCTGTGCAGCGTTAGCTCGATCAGCTCCGACAGAATAAATCCTCGCCGTGGATGGTGGATGCTTATTCAGCGGCCAAACGGATTAAAGATTACTTGTATTTGAGCAATTCTCAGTTCGACTGCGAGACACCGACGCGGCGCAAAAAGCACACTTACGTCATCACCGATTCGATCATTTGCGTATCAGGAAAATTCGTAGTTTAAAAAGTGAAACAAATTTTTACGTCAGCCACATATGCTTAATTAGTCGGAGTAGCGAACTGTGTTGTGTAGTGACGAGAACAAACAACAGTCGTCGTAGTCACTTTGCCGATGTGATGGTTGGCCATTCACGCTGCCCTCCTTCTACGTTCATTCAGAAAACAGGGATACGCTAGAGCAGATATCATCGCATTCTTGAACACTGCCGACGTACATTGCAGGACACAGGAGGTCCGATTTCGATATTATTTTAAATGCGAATGCATTTCATAGTCGGGCTATGTCAGGCATCCGGCGTTGGCGTTGTCCGCGGCAGGTGTTATCTCTCCGCTCCCACTCCCTCTCCCATAGCAACAGCTGCAGGCGCGCGCGCTTATTCTCGCCCCTAGCAACCGGAGCAGGTGGTGCGGGCGGAGTAGCGGAGAGTGGAGAGGAGGAGCATGCTCTGACGCGTGAGGGCGCTCGCATCGCGGGAGCTCGGCGGAGCTATATATGAAAAAAAAAATGAAAATAAAAAAAAAACAAGAAAGCAAAAAAAAAAACAGGCGCTGCGCCGTGCTCCCGACCGGGCTGCAGAAATTAGGCGCCTTTTCCTTCTTGGAACCACAACCACCATATATAAATGGAGTGAAGCGCGCGCGAAATGCATTCGCATTTCCTCACGATTCCCTTCGGGGAGGTGGGGGGCATTTTTTTGTCTAAACTGACGGCGAATCTATCCGCCGCAAACGCGACCACACGAATGGAAGTTAAGGATATGTGGATGGACCTCTACAAACAGTCTGTATTGCAGCTTTATATTTGCCTGCTCTATGGCTCGTTATTTTGGAAGAAAACTTTAAATGGATTCCTAAAAGTGTAAAGCCGTTGTCATCGTTTTGCAGAAGTTTGCGCTGGCAGCCCTCGCTTAGCAAATAGTGTTTCAATGTAGGAACACATGCTGTACGTTTCGCATCGTGATTTTCACTATTTTATGCGTCAAATTTAGACGCCACTGGCTTATTGCTGCTTTCTTTTTACAGTTTTGGACAAATTATACGAAAGTATGGACTATTGAGACCAATGATGACAAATACGAATGCCAGTGGGAAAAGCTTATAAATATGAATGAAACTGGCCTGGAGATCGAAACACACTTCCTATATTACAGTAGACTATAGTAAGACGAATAACAGACCATTGTTCACTCTAAAGTGAATAACTAATGGTTTTATTTGCAGCACATGGCGCAGATATTGGATGTTCAGTGATAACAACACAATCACGAGCGTAGATGAACCTAGTGAGTAATATTTTCTCGATTTTCGTTCAACAAAAGCCCACGGAACCTTATCTTGTTATCAAGTGCTTTTTCATACCTCGATACCAAACGGAGTAAGAAATCTGCAGTACTGAGCACTGCTGCCTCACCAAAACTGCTGCATCAGAAAGATGTTCGGAGACAAGGTTCGCACCAGCACTAACCGGAACCTTAACAATCTGGTTGCATGTTAACATCAATATTGTTCTAGAATGATTATAATGGCGAAGAATAATGATAATAATGTGCCAAACATAAGACAGCACATCGTAGTTTTATTCACAGACCATACTGCTCGAGCAGTTACAGGTGCAGTTGCAAGAGCCGAATAGATAATCTCGATTTGAAACTTCAGATGTCTTGCCTATCGGGAAAATGACGGCAGGCGAAGCTTGGCGGGCGCGTGCCTGGCGTACTACACTTTTCTTTCTTTCTTTCTTTCCTTCTTTTTTTCTTTCTTTCTTTCCTTCTTTCTTTTATTCTTTATTTCCTTCTTCTTTCTCCCTTTTATTATATTTCATTTCTTTCTTTTTTGTTTCTATCTTTCTGGCTTTCTTTTTCTCCCATTTTTTTGTCTCTTTCTTTCTTTCTTTCTGTCTGTCAGTTGGTACAGACAACAAGGATTATCATGCGTTCATACACAGCGAATGTTACATACGGCCAGGTGAAATTGCAAATAACCGCAATAAAACATCACATTGCCATATCAGAAACGGCCGATGGCGGTCTCCGATATGGCAAGGTGATAAGAAGCGTTTATAAGAAGCTTCCGAAAATGTTGGTATTTGTGTGGGATAATCGAGTAAGGTGTATACCTTGAAAATTGTACGGAGTTGAGGCATTTGATAAATTAGTTGTGAAATTATAGGCAGCGCTTCGAGGAATCTACGTTTATCGTACGTTGCAACTAAGTCATCTTAGATGTTGCTTTGTTTAGTAGGTTCTATTTATACTCAGGGCCTAGTAAAAGCTTCCTTAGATGTGTTGGGTTAGATATACCCAAGTAGAAGTCGCGGTGGCTCGACTATCATTTCTTTATTCTTACTACTATTATGTGTTTTAGCATTTCATCGATGCATATATTTTACACGTGTTTATGAATTGTCAGCGTTTTGCTAATTGTGTTATTGAAAAATAAGAGGTCATTGTGTGAGCAGGACCCACAGGATGACTTTCATTCTTGTTTTATTTTGTTATCCAACAGCTAGATTCCAATCAAAGCATGTGTCTACTACAAAGACTTGCGGCCGCATGAACTCAATTATCTTAATTAATAAATATCATCTTATTGTAGCATTATTTCATGTTTCCTTCATTTTGAAAACACAGTTGGTGAATACAAAAGGCATCTCGTGTATCAAAATACGAGCTGTGCGGTTCTCAAGGTCGAGCTTTGGTGGTATGTAAATGGTGAGTACTGAAAAACTTCGTGTTGCTAAACTATTCAGAATCATTCAGTGTGAGAACATGCGGATTTATTTTAAATCCAATCCACTACGTTGTATATATATATATATATATATATATATATATATATATATATATATATATATATATATATATATATATATATATATATATATATATTGTGAATGTAGCTCCTCATACATGCCCATGCATTAAGCGAACTTATCTGGCACGCGTGGTGTTGAACCTTAGAGACAACTGTTCCGGTACTTGATTTCTTGTTTATGCAGGTTAATCCATGGTCGGCTCACGCACGCGCTACCACTATTATCTATATGCCATGCCTCAACCATTACACGCCTTTCTTCAGTTCTGCCCCGGCACCAAATCACGCATTCATCAAATTTTCGCGTGCATTTATACCTTCGACAATGTATAGATAGAGGCTCGCCATCTAATCTATCTTTACGTTGTCGAGAGTGTAAGTGAAAGCGAAAATACGATGAATGCGCGAATAGGTTTCGCATTCCATGTACATGTTAGTTTTTCTTGGATATAAACCTTATTAGCAGTCTTATGAAAGCGTAACATTGTATTTTTAGTGGAACGTCGAATCGAAATGTGGACAGAACTAGATGGTGGGGGAAGCAAAATTACCTAGGCTTCTACTGCAGCTCAACTTCATTACCTTGTCTATGACGCCGCTAATACATGCAATTCGGCTGGACGTAACCCTTCTGTTGTTTATTTGTTTCTGCAATAGTAAGCGGGCACATCTCGCGGCTAAGGTTGTTGTAACAATGAGAAGTATAGCAAGTAAGACAAATGCGCGTACGGAAAAAAAATTTTATTGCATCACCGTTTTCAATAGAATTAGCGTGTCATTGGAGTGAGAAAATTACAGCGTTTGGAGTGGATTCTATTCGACCGATTATGTATGCATGTAGCTATGAACACAGGAAAAAAAATAGGAGCAAACATGTGCCTAGTAAAATGTAGCCAAGCTTAAATTTCCTGGAGTAGTTTCTATATTTTGCATGCGCGGTAATAAATTGATGTCTTCTAAATGATTTCCTGACGTGACGGAACTGAAATGATCAAGTGATGCTAACGTAAATATTCGATATTTCGCACATGAAGCTTTCGTACTAGCAAGTCGTACTAAGACTTATTCCCAGCAAATGTATAAAAATGCATTAACATGGCGGCTGCGTAATAAATCCTGGTGGAATTAATTAATGTTCGAGGAAAACTTCTGAAGAAGAAATTTATTAGAACTTTTTTTTTGTCAGGAAATGTTAGGAAGCAAGCCATGTCCCTAAATGATGAGCGAAATGTGAATTTTCGTAGGACTAGAATGCTACTGAGACAATGTGCTCTTATGCGAATGAGTTCCAAAGATTGAAATTTGTTTCCACCATTGCATAGACTTTGGTTACCTCAGTTGAGCTGCCGTATGTAAGTCCCTTATTTGCCCCTACAATGGTAGTCAATGGTAACCGGGCATAGTTCACCGGAGAGGTGGGGGGAACGATGAGAACGACAACACAAAAACAACTATGCGTTCGATTGAGTCGTTACAAACAAACACACACACACACACTTACACACACACATATACATATATATATAAGTATGAGAGGTGGCACTTCAAGAAAACTTCATTTATTACGTCGACGTTTCGGTCAGAGCCTGACCTTTATATCTGATAAAGGTCAGGCTCTGACCGAAACGTCGACGTAATAAATGAAGTTTTCTTGAAGTGCCACCTCTCATACTTATACGGTAACCAAAGGCAAACACTCCTTCAACTATATATATATATATACATATATATATATATATATATATATATATATATATATATATATATATATGATGCACACACCAGGCTCGTGATGGGAAAGTCATGAGCGACGTTCACCTGTCAACAAGGCACTCAGTCCTACATATCCGTTTGTTGGACAAGACCACGTAGGAAAAAACAGGTGTGTGGCACCCACGCATAAAGAGCCTAAACCACTTTCGTTTGTTCTTTAAAAGAGGCTCACCACATCTTGTGCTGAAATGTTGCTTGAAAAGTGACCTCTTACAAAAACTGGTATTTGCAAGGTGAGTTAAAAGAAAAAAAAACCTTGTTCGTTGCTATGTCTGTTTACCCTTGTTTTTTTGTTATGAGCCTCACGCTGAACAGGAGCGACAACGCTGAAAGTCACAAGTCCGACGCCTCCACCCATCAACACTTTTTTATGTATTCATTATCATCAGGAATAAATATGGCAACATGATGTCAATTGTTGCACTTGATTTTGCAGCATATGACATTAGCACATCACCGTCACACATTTTAGTTGGCTATACTCACAGAAGAATATAAGCAAGGAATAGCTCTACAGCTGAATTAGAAATCACAAACAAACTTTTCGCGCTTCTTACATTACTCTGCTGAAAGAACTGTGTTATTTTGAGGACTTTTATGAAGTAACGCTAACATTGAACTATTATTCCTTTTTGCAGTCACTGATCCAAACGGCAAGTATATTATTGGACGTGCTTAAAATGAGTACTTCACTATTTCCAACGGTAGTCGCGCAAAAGTAATGTGATCGTTTGCATAAGATTTCTTTCACTGTTCCTAAGAGAGTCAAGGTACTATCCTGAAGCGCGCCGACTCTGAGCCACCGAAAGAGTTCACATGCCTCTTTGATGACAGTAGTATACACGGCAAGTCAGAACTCTCCCGAAAGTCACACACCCTCCTTTTCTTTTTCTTTGAGTATGGGCCTCTAGTACGTTTAATTAAATGAATAAATCAATAAATTCTGTTGCACGAATTTTAGCAGTTGGTTGCCCTCTTGAAATGCCGCTTTCGCCAGACTATACAGCTTCACCTTTAACTTCTTAGGCTTACCTTTAACCTCGCTTCAGCATTTCACTGCTCTGAAGCTTGACTTATTGATTGAAATTTGTGGGCAGTAATACCGGCGTGCTGACTTCTATCAGCGAACCATGAGTTGTTCAGATATTCTCAATTACGTTATTCCTGTTTTTGAAAATTGTTTTTTTTAAGTGTCGTACACTCACGCTGAGTTCTTCCCTCAATCACTGCGTTCATTATGTATGTCATACACGCGATATAGGGAAAGCATTAAAACAGAGGTACCGCAGCAAGTGAACTTACCATATGCGCGGAAGTGAAAGAGAGTGGGTCCCTAAATTTTAAAAGACGTTTGTACCTGCGAATAATTTCCTCATGATATTTCTGACGATACCTCCGTAGGGAGTTTATCCAAGCCGCATTTTACAAAGGTAATAGTAACCTTCATTAACATAACAGTATGTTACTCCTATTTCTTTTACTTAGAGGAAGAACAGAAGAACAAAGAAGGTAAGCAAGTATTTTCGAAATCTATTTTTGTTTTCTATCTGACGATTACTCTGTAAGAAGTTGATCACAATTGCTTATCAAAACGATGAGATCAACCATAGCTAACCAAGCGCCTGGTTAGCGGTATATATTTCGGTTATAGTTATTGGAAAAGGAAAAGGAAACCAAGGAAGTGTCTTCAAAAGTCATTTTTTAAAGTCTTGCGTTGCTATTCAATAGAGTGTTTCAGGAGATCCACATAACGTGTTTAGTATCCAGCCTTTATTAAACATATTTCACGAGTATCGTTGCAATACCTTCAAAAAATATGTTTTTAAATATGAGCACATGAATAAACAAAATATTGAACCTCCGTCTCTAAGATGCATACGCAGCGTCAATTTTTAATTCATTCATGACAAGTAGTGACATGCAATCACAAGAAACCCGACATTGCATCACGATATGCTTTTTGGGTGAATTGAGATAACCTTAAGGTGCAGATATTAGTTTACTACTGAATAAAGATGGTGTTGTTAAATTGGTCATGACATTAATAACGTGCACTTTCTGTGTCAAGTTATTTTCTCGCTTGTTCTTGAGGCGGACCTGTATATAACTAAGCCAATCGTACCTCCGCTGACTAACTTTGCAAAGAGAAAACCCCTAGAACAGGTACGTGCCATAGAAATCGGACAAACACGGCGACGCACCATTATTCCACTGCTAATGAAGAAGAGAACATACTAGCGGCAAACTTCAGAGTATGGGCCGCGGAAATGGAGCACAGAATACTACACGTCACAGGTCCGCTAAAATGTCACGAAACGGTGAATGGTACTAAAATACGTATGCTGCTCAAGTGGCTCCTCAAGATCGTGAACGAACATTGTGACCTCAGGATCGTTAACGAAGAACGAAGCACGAGAAGACGACGCATGTCGCAGAAAAAAGTGAATCGTACCCGTAGCATAGTAGTGTAGGGTATTGCAACATTGCGTCCGTACTATTTTTTCAGAGAGAACAACGACGCAGCCAGATGAGGATGGATTCGGTAAGCAAACATTTTTTACAGATCATTAAAATAGTTGAATGGTTTCACAGGCCAGTGGCACGCCCCAAAAAAGAAAAAAAAAGTCTCGCTGAATCTTTGAATGCGACAGAAACTTTGCGAACAATCGCGGCGAGTTGTCAGTCAGCGGACCCTTATCTATATATATATATATATATATATATATATATATATATATATATATATATATATATATATATATATATATATATATATATATATATATATATATATATATATATATATAGATATATATATATATCACAAAACGATAGTTTATAGTACAGAAAGTGTTGTTGAAGCGTACCACCGCGGATTCGAAAATATGCGCCCTGTTTCGGCCACAAAGCACAGATCTTCCAGCATACCATCGGCGAGCTATATATATACACCATTTACCGTTGGTGATGCACACCTCTAGGTGCTTCAGCCTGGCGTAGGCTTGTTTACTGTCACCCGCGAGATGGCGCAAAGAGCCAAAGGGCGCGCTTGAGGTGACTACACCCTACAGGGTGCAGTCGCCTGTGCTCGCATGCTTATCTATTTCATGGGAATGTTCGCTCTAAAGCTTAATACCGCACGAAGGTCACGGTGCTTGCTGCAGCAGCTATTTTTACTGGACTCAGCTGCTACCCTTTCTTCTTGCGACATTCCAACTTGTTGGTGTCGCGATCATTCTCTCGTCCTTGCGGCAGAATTGTGATTAAAAAAAAGTTTCCTATCATCTCGCTACATTTATCTTTTATTACCGCACATACATAGGTGCTCAAATGCATACAGTGCTTATTGTGCAATTGACTAAATTTGAGGGACACCGAATATGTGATCATTAGTGTCTTTTGATACTAATTAATGATTAATTTCTTTGGGATGTGTATTAGGGAAAGTGATTGAAGTAGAAAGCTTCTTTTTCTTGATAATATGAGACATTGATTTGTTTTAAAATTTATTTGTAAGAAGAATTCTGTTTTTCCCACACTATTCGTAGCATGCATAATGCAAACAGAGCTGCGTGACAACGTGCCGCCGTGTCATATTTATTCCTAGTAGTTCACCTATTGTCTTTGCTACATATGTTTAAAATGAGCTCACATGTTGACATTTCATTTCAAAGCGTTACATGTAGTAAAAATAGGTGCCTCCTAAGCACGAACACAAACACAAACAACGACCACCAACTGTAATGGCGCACTAGAGCGAAAAAAAAGAAGACGCAGTGGTAATCTGCGTTTGCACATGTATGGCAGCACCGCCAAACAATCCGGCACACGAGAAATTCTCTTGAGGGATAAGTGCTTACAAATCAATTTTCTTCTTTATCAAAGCCTAGCTCCGGCATACGCTTTCCCTAGGCCTTATTCATTAGACGCGTTCTTTATTTTTGTGTTTTATATACCATAGTGAATTGAACGAATTTTGGCGCGCATTAACACGCCCTACAATGTAAATATATTCGATTGTGAGCCTCCTGTTAACGACCTCTTCTGCTCCCTTAGTTTGATTAACATAGCGTCCTCATTGACCTGTCTCATTCTCTTCTCTTGTGCAAGCTTTTTTAGTTGGGGGAGATTGAGTAAAAGGCACATTTCGCTAAGAAAGGCAATGGCTGCCTTGACGAAGACATACATATCCAATTGTCGAAAGGTTGGCTCCAGCCATATTGCCTGGTAAATGATTTCTCTCGAGGGATGCGATGCGACCTTGTTGGTAGCACATCTTTCAATAAGTTTCTTTGTAGCGCACATACACGACGGGAGAAAATGAAGGCTCATATAGACACACTGGGCGCTAACTTTGGAAGTTATCGCCCAGTGTGTCTATATGAGCCTTCATTTTGTCCTGTCATGTATGTGCGCTACAAAGAAACCTATTAAAGATTTCTTGCCGTTCGACAGGGGATCTTAATGCGTCTTGTCGATTCCAATGACTATAGGAACGATCACTCACTGCCGTCACTTTCACGCGAATAAATTTCACTTCCAATGGAAAAGTTAGTTTTCTACGTCACTGTAGTCGGAGCACAAGTTCATTTTTCGTTTCCATTAAAGTATATGAAGCTTGTTTTGGACATTGCAACATGCTTTGCGACATCACCACAGCCCGCAGTATTTAAAAAAAAGGATTATTGGGGCAGGCTTTATTGCACTACCATATGCAGGTCTCACTGGCAGTAATATACGTATGTTTTCTCTCTCCAATGTTAACCAGTAACTCGCTGGGTATTAGCACTTTTTTTTGTCTTGCAATCATTTGCTATTTCACACACATATAAAAGCGTATTTACGACAACGCAAAGAAATTTATTTTGATGCTTTCACTTCTAAAACCAATTAGGACGGGAATTGCTTTGACGCTCTTTTTCTGTCCAACACCCCAGAAGGCGAATTCAAGCCTGCTGTCTTTGACAATGTACGGTGTGCTCCCTTAATAGCGTTGCTTAGCTTTCAACAGCGGAAGAGTTTAAGACAGATGTTTATCTGGCGTGCAACCAAAAATTAGTTGAGCAGGTATCTGCCATTAAAAAGCGGGTATGTGGGAAGCAGCTCCTTGCGTAGCATCGTCATGCACATTATAGTATATCAAGTGGAGGGAAAAAGAAGTGAGGGCAAGGAGGAAGTAGAGGGTAAGTTATGGCACAGCCTCGTATAGTATAAATGAGTATGTGCCAAGCAGCTCCTGGCATGTCATAGTCATGATAATGTAGTATAGCAAGAGGATGGGAGAAGGAAAGACTAGATGAGTCGAGATGTTAAAGCACTGTGTAGCCTTGTAAGGCATACTTTAAGAATAGGATGGGGAAAAATGAAGGTGAGGAGGAGAAAAAGCAGGACGGAGCGGAAGACGTTACAGGGTATGCCATAGCACAACCATGTGCAGCATAGCATTGCAAGAACTGGGAAAGAGAAATGGGGGGTTAGGCGGACTGATGAAATCGTTAGGGAGAGGGAAAGGGGAATAGAGGGCAATATAGAACGATAAAAAGAAACAAAAAAAGATGAAAGAAACAACAATGAAGATGGTGTAGAAAATGTAAAGAAAGAAACATGAAAGCAAAAAGAAGAAGACGAAGAAAGAACTCAGTCTGCGTTCGCCTATTGCTCGCCTGAATAAACCAGAGCGAGGCTGTTCTCCCATGAAGACTCGTGATTTTCATGATTGTACCATTGTAATAACAGCCGTTATTTATTTCCCTTAGAATCTATGTGTGTGGAGAGCGAAATAGGTAAGTGGACATGCACTTTCAAAACATTTTTCTGTTGTCAGAAATTAGATGTCGTTCATTTAACAATGTATTCGCAGGTGGCGTGCTTACTGTGGAGGTAACTAATTCTGTTGCTTTTTCGCCGAAGTGTATGTAAAATTTTGCACTTCGTACGTTCGTAATAAAACTATTAGATGTCGCCTAATCTTCGCTGGCGCGGAACATCACCTAATTCAGTCTCTTCTGTTTACCTGACAGTCATAAGAGGATGTTTTATTAACACACCGGCCATTTGTATACCTACTCGCTTGAGAGCCGTACAATGTGTAATTTGCGATGCAAAAAAAATGTTCTTATACCCCAGGTTTCTTCAAGCGAAATTTCTAAGCGCGACGGTCATGCTTATTATCTGTATGAGCAGCAAAGAAGCAGCGAACGCGTGCTGATAACATCGGGAGTTTCATATCCCAAAACCAGGATATAATTATGAGGGACGTCGCAGTGCAGGGCTCCGGAAATTTCGACCATCTGGTCTTCCTTAACGTGCACTGACGTCACACAGTACATGGGCCTCCTGCATTTCGCCTCCATGAAAATGCTACCACGGCGGCCGGGGTCAAACCCGTGACTGTCGAGTGACAGCGTTTCAAAGCTGCTCCTGAAAACGGAAAAAATATGACTTATGTTACTGCTAATACTTGAAGAAAGATTTATGAAACCGTGACATACCAGCCCAAATAGATGTACCTAAGCTATAAAACCCGCGTAATATATAAACGCTATGCAAACGCCACTGCATTGACATTCAAGTATGCAATCACGCGGAAGAAAGGAAGAAAAAACTGATTATTCAGCCTCCATAGTAAGTAGACGACAGCCAATTCCTTGCGGGGCGAATTACATCTGCAGTCCAGCTGTAAGAAAGAACCGTCGCCAGGTTTAGGACGTAAGCAATATATCGAATAAATTAAAGATACAACGAGTGAAGTCGAGTTATGTTCTCTTCTTTTTCAACAGAGGGCAAGTGCCTCTGCAATAGTAAGTATATCTTTGTTTTAAAAGCAATTGTTCATGTAATTGTTCACGTTCAAAAACAATTCTTCACATAAAAGCAATTGTTCAGCAATTCTTTAACGCGATAGCGCTAAAGCACTCGCTTCGAAGATATTCCGGTGTCGGCTTTGTTCGTTGTGAGCTAAAAATCAGCGTTGTCGGTGAGCGTAAAATTGTAATAAATGCAAACAAATAAATAATACAAAAATCTTCTGTGTGAGTGCGAACCGAAGCCAAGCCTTCTCGGTGGCAAGAAGGTGTTCTAGCACAGAGCCACGCCATGGCATGAAAGTGCTTCGAAGAGAAACAAAAAGCGCTATATGAATATCATTGTGATGAGGTTCTTAGAATATTTGGATTAGATGGAGTACGTTGCGTCGGCGACAACAACGTCCGTAAGAAAATGGCGAGGCTCTTAGCAGGTTTCGAACAACAATTCATGAAAAACATGGAAAAAACACAAGCACATACACGCACACAGAAAAAAAAAGCAAACACAGAAATATGAGCTAATAAGAGTCTGTAATAAGCATAGCGTCTTATCGAAAAGTCTGTCTAAACCGTCACCGGCTCACCCGCTGGGGCGTGAAACGCTTTGGGCGATGCGAGGCTACGTGGCGCAGAGACGAGGAGTGCAAGCTGGCTTCAAAAGAGGCCACCGATGGATGAGGAGGTAGAGGACCTCAGCGACCACGTTGAGCCCGTAGCAACAACCCGTGGACTGCGTCCCAGAGCGTCGACACTCGGGCCCGGTCACCCGACCGCGTCGAACACCTCACACCGTCTTCCCTCAACCTCCTTCCTCTTCTTTTTCTTCTACGCCTCCCAAGCTTACCACAGTGGCGCATTTTTCGACGTGTTCCTACGTGCGACAGTGTCCTCGTCGTCGTCTTCTATCGCGCATCACACACTCTGGCCTATGAGTATTTCACGCGCACATCACAGTGATGCTGAGTTATGAGTCTCCTTAAAGAACGTAATATTGCGTGGCTAAACCGTAGAATCGCACTAGGCGTCAAAACGTGCCATGAGCAAGAAAAGGGTGTTTTAAAGGCTCGCCCATTACAAAGCCCTCAGGCATATTTCGTCATCATCTAAGCAAAACCATAACCAAGTGAGCAGCTGCGTAAGTTAGTGGTTGCCTTACGGACGCGCAATGGGCCCTTCGCTGCTTCGCATAAAGAAGAACTATGGCGTAATAGACAGTTCGCTCCTCTACTTCGATCCGGCATTCTTGAATTGTTTGAAACGGCCAATGTTACGGGCACAGACGTTCGTTCCTTGCCGCAATGTTGAGGCCTCAGCAGACAAGCAAAGGCAGACTACCAATTCAGGTGATGCGCAAGCAGCCCGGTTACGCTATCACGCTCATTCTACTCTTGAAGGCGAAGTCGAAGCATCCTCCAAGTTTATTAGTTTGTCTATTGTAATAGTTTAGTAACGTCCGCGTAGTGAGCACAGCAAATGATCATTGCTTCGAGACGCAATCAAAATGTGTTAATTCCATATGATGGATGATGCAGGCGGACTCCATCCAAATGTTGCCATGGTTTCAACTCCCCTGTATTATTTCTATGTATCAAGAAAAACCACAAGCGATTCTGAAAGAAACATTTCTCTACCAGGCGTTGTCTGCATGCATTCTTCAATATCAACTGTTCCTCTTTTGAGCCTAATAAGCTAACTTGAATGAACAGTTTGCATGTATGCTGGGAACTAAAGCAGTTGCAGATTCGGAAACAAAAAACACGGATGTTCTGGCACCTATGCCTACATCCAATTTGGATTGCCGGGAATTTCTCATTTTCTTTTAACACGCTTTGCATACGTTCTTCTAAATGGCTGATACGTCGTGCATACAGTCGCGAAGCATCTTGCCCTATTATTTAAAATCTGTCAGCAGAATTTGTTAAGATAAAATTCTTATTTGCCTCATCTGACGCGAAATTTTAAGCGAACATCTTAAATAACTTACGAAGGGTATTAGAAAAACATTATTATGCGAAATACCCCGTTTTCCCCGCAAGCATCCCCATGAGCTGTTTTTGCTATTTTCTACAGACAATGAGTACTCGATTGTATCACCTTAACATCTAAGGTGATGATAAACCACGCTCATTTGTTATAGATTTTAAGGGGGGCCGCTTGCATTGTGTTTACATGTTTATTCACAGTGATTGTTTGATACGGAACCCCCTTCACATTCAGTTAGACATATTTTAAATGCGAAGCATTTCTTAGCGAACTTCGGCGACTTTGAACGTATCTATCTATCTATCTATCTATCTATCTATCTATCTATCTATCTATCTATCTATCTATCTATCTATCTATCTATCTATCTATCTATCTATCTATCTATCTATCTATCTATCTATCTATCTATCTATCTATCTATCTATCTATCTATCTATCTATCTATCTATCTATCTATCTATCTATCTATCTGTCTGTCTATCTATCTATCTATCTATCTATCTATCTATCTATCTATCTATCTATCTATCTATCTATCTATCTATCTATCTATCTATCTATCTATCTATCTATCTATCTAGCCGCCTACGACTTTGTGCTTTCCCGGCCGTATCGTTAATGGGATTTATACCAAATTTGGTATGGCATAACATAACTCTCTGACGAACGTAAATGGCTGGTCATATCATGAAAATTATGACTAACTTGTCATGAAAAGGTATGATTTACATGCCCCGCTCATGGAGCGCTCGCGGCCGTTTCGTTAGCTTCATATACACCAAACTTGGTATTGAGTGACATGACTGTATGACGAACATAAATGACGAGTGGTAATATGGAAATCATGACATGTCATGAGCGACATGACTTGCATTCCACGCTTACGGCGCACTCACGGCCGTTTCGTTAGCTTCATATACACCAAACTTGGTATTGAGTGACATGACTGTATGACGAACATAAATGACGAGTGGTAATATGGAAATCATGACATGTCATGAGCGACATGACTTGCATTCCACGCTCACGGCGCACTCACGGCCGTTTCGTTAGCTTGATATACACCAAATTTGGGATTGAGTGACGTTACTGTATGACGAATATAAATGACCAGTGGTAATATGAAAATCATCACTTGTCATGTGCGACATGACTTGAATGCCACGCTCATGGCGCACTCGCGGCCGTTTCGTTAGCTTGAGATACACCACACTTGGTATTGAGTGACATGACTGTATGACGAACATAAATGACCAGTGGTAAAATGAAAATCATGATTGTCATGTGCGATATGACTTGCATTCCACGCTCATGGCGCACTCGCGGCCGTTTCGTTAGCTTGATATACACCAAATTTGGTATTGAGTGACATGACTGTATAACGAACATAAGTGGCAGGTGGTAACATGAAAATCTTGGCATGCGTGTCATCTACAACGCCATCTACATGCCACGCTCATGGTGCGCTTGCGTCCAGTTCGCTAGCTTGATATACACCAAAATTGGTATTGCGTGACGTGACTGTATGACGAACATAAATGACAGGTCCTAACATGTCAAACATGACATGCAAATTATTTAAAGCAGGATTTGCTCCTTCCTGGCTGCTTCGCATTACATCGATTCCCACACTGCGTGGGATCTGCCGGCTTTTATTTCTTTTCCTTTTTATTCATTGACACCACCATAAAGTTCTTTTCTTTTTCAACTTTGAAAAATCGCCGCGTAATTAGAGATATGAGTGGCAAAATTGTGCATATCACAGGTATTCTGCAAGGCTTCGTGCCACTACACAACAGGACTGGGACGTTTCAAGGCTGCACAAGTTTGGTTCTCGGAGAAAATGAAGTTAAAATATTGCACGTTAGTTAACATGTCGCTAATGAACGCTTTACGCCAGCAAATAAGTAGAATATGAAAAGTCATTGCAGTTTGATGCCCTCTACGTCCTATTTTTTTTTGTAACACCTTTTTTTTCAATTATCTTTTATCTCCCTTTCTCCTTTTCCGAGCAGTGGGTAGCCAGCTGGTCTGAAAAGTTGCAAAATTGCCTTTCCCTCCATCTATTCATCCCTCTTCCTGTTCTATGTGTACACGATGCGTCACAAAAAATGTCACCACCGGCGTTGTCGCTCCTATACACCTGTCCGGTGATCCGGTATAACGAAAGCGGTAATCCATTCGCGGACAAGGGAAAACTGCACAGCGCTATTCACGCCATCGTGCGGAGGGTTCGTAATGATTTTCTTGTGAGTACATGGCAACCCACTTGCTGTTGCGGTAAGTAGAGGAGTGACACCCACCAATTACTAGAATAATAATAATAATAATAATAATAATAATAATAATAATAATAATAATAATAATAATAATAATAATAATAATTGTTAGGTTTTTACGTCCCAAAACCTTGATATGATTCAGGGAAGCCGTGGTGCGTTGCTCCGCAAATTTAGACCACCTGAAGTTCTTTAACGTGCACCTAATTCGAAATACACATGTCTCTGTCGTTTAGCCTCCACCGAAACACGGCCGCCGAGGCCAGGATTCGATACCTGAACCGTCGCGTCCGCAGTCCAGAGAGCGAGAAGCACAACGCATAAGAAGCCAAAGCAATCCCACTAAGTCTCTTCGGAATGAACTTAATATACCTTGAGCAAGCAAGAACTTTCGGTATCCTAACATTTCATTAAAATGAAGCAAAGTTGGTAGGAGTGAAAACGTTTTTAAGGAAACATTTTTTTACATAGCTGTTTGCGTCTACATTATAAACCTGTGTTATAAAAAAATTACAAATGTTGGCATACTTTTCAATTCTATCTTAAGATACAATTACAAAGCATCTTATCCGATGACACAATAATTGCGGCAGTACCTTACATCAGCATCACAAATACGTCTCGCCCGATTATCTTGTATTGTATCGCTATACAATTTCAAAGTCACTTTGGGCAGCCGTTTGAGTGTGTGTGTGTTGTGCGTGCGTGCGTGTGTTCGTGCGTGCGTGCATACGTGCATGCCTGCGTGCATGCGTGCGTGCGTGCGTGCGTGGCTGTCGCTATCGCGCTCCACTCTTCAAGGCGAAAATTAAGGGCGCCTCAATTTTGTTCGTTTTCCAATTTTAGCAGCTCGAAATGTCTTCCGTGGCGCAACGAGCCACTTCGCTTAAAATGTGCTTCTGAATATTTCGAAGAATTGAACGCGTTGTTGCAGCTTTCTAATAAGCAACCAGACCTTCAGAACTTGTTAGTTCAGTACCATTAGTATTGCTACACAAGTACTTGCTCGTTTTGACCATCAGGGCCCTGAATAGCACTCGCTGTTGGGCAAGCACGTTCTGTGGGATATATGGCCTTTTCTAAGCAAAAAGAAATCGTAAAAAAGAGCTGGTGAAAAGACAGTGCCCATGGCACTGCCTTCACCCTTACAATTTAAGAATTCATTTACTTTTTGTGCAAACATATCTGATAAGAATCGTGGCCCCGCATCGTACTAAGTGGCCACTGATAACATTAATTGTAAGAAAAGATGCACTTCAAGAATGGTCTTTCTAAAGAAACTTCTCGTTTGCTTAGGAAGTGCAATTGGTTTATTGGCTACCAGTTGACTCAGCCTCTTAGTGTGTGTACACACAAATAAAAGGCAAAACGTGTGCCATTCGTATTTGACAGCACAGTAATGTTCTTGCTTAAAGCATTTACAGGGTTCGTTATAAATATATTGCTATCGTTTTCAAAGTAATCAGGCATTATATTGTATAAGCCATCTTTTATAACATTTTCAGGTCGTCCGCATTACAAAGTGCTTGCGAATGATAGCGCGACCGACGATGACTTAACGGACTGTATAAAGGCATATAATGAAACGAGAGGAAAAGTATTCAAAAGTGAGAAAGTCTACAAGTCGCAATGTAAGCGTACTCAATGGTACGCCAGTCAGTGAGGCAACCCTGCTTTGTTAAAATTATTTAGATCAGTTCTATAATACGTTGTTTGGTTTGTGCAGTTTTTATAATAAACGATAGTTATACAAAAAATGTGTCCAATTATTGTCATCAGAGCCATGAACTTTCAAAAAAAATATATGCTCAGTTTGGAGTGCTTGTTATTGATATTATGTTGCAAAATACTATTAGAAATGTTTCCTTTGGCGCACCGAGATCAGTGCTGACAATGTACTGGCTAGAGGGTGCTGCGCATTCCTGATTTAGGGAAAAGAAAAGCTTATCAACCGCGCTAGAAGTATAAGGAAAAAAAAAGAAGCGCGTGCTTCCCCCTTTAGTCCAGCCCTCTGACGCCTGGAGCTCGCTTCTTAAAACGGCATCTTCGCACTAAGGGTGCCAAGCCTGAAGGAAGTGCGGAGCTGGGCAGTATACTTTGTTTCTCTTCGGCTTTGAGTTTCTTTCCTCATCTCTTTCTTTCTTTTTCTCTTTTCTAGTTTTTTTTTCTGTCTTTTTCTTCCTTTATTTCTATTTTTTCTTCCTATTTCGTCCCTTTGTTACACTCTCTTTATATTTCTCGCTTGCTTCTTTTTTTTCTATATTTATACGTGGCTTGGCCTGCGTTACACCAAGAGACGACAGCATACCACATCCTGGGCCCTTAAAGTGCTCCGCACTTGATATTATTGCGATAGCAATTATATGGACACTCTCGTGTGATTTTCGCCGTCGCCGTCTGTCGATGCCGTCATGTCCCGGATATGTATATGTATGTGTATATATAAAAAAGCCATGAAGAAAAATGAATCAGTAGAAAAAAATTCCAAACCACCTGCCCGGGGATTCGAACCATCGACCCCTCGCTCCGCAGACTGCTGCGCTAGCCAACACAGCCACACGCCATGCTCGTGCCAGCGATATAACGGCGAGCTATTCATACGCACCATTTACCGCTCACAATACGCAGATCTCGGAACAGCTTGAGCATGTTTTCTATCACGCACCACTTTTACAGTTTCTTTCAAATTGAAAAATGCCCTTGAGATGCGCACAAAAACGTGGCTCCCTTCTGTACCACTCATGATGTAGAAGGAAAAAAAGAACACCGGGCACACTTGGTGGCAGACGCCACCGCTGGCAGGAGATGCAGACGGGTCATTCCACGTGCCGCAGTTTAAAAGAAAAAAAGTATCAAACAGTGTCGAAAAGTCATATAATCCCCTTCAGGCGCACATTATGATGCACTCTCCGGAAATGTCTAAATTTCGCACAACATAATTCTAAGGCACTCATTATTACATTCCAAGAAAGAAAATGAATAAATATGTTGTTTTTTGCGAGTATTGCTAATTAATCCTAATTAGCGTATAATTAAATATTGAATTATTCTGTAACCTCTCATGTACGATTTTTACACGAAAAGAAGGTAATCTTAGGCTCAAAATGCACACGCAGTTTGTTTTTGGCTCCGTTCATTCTGAGCAAAGAAAAATAATATTTAAGAAGTTGGTTCTGGAACGCGGCACGTCCAGTGACCCGTCAAATATGGTAGTGCCTTCATAAAAGTGATCGGCTGCAGTCGTATGCAGCACATAGGGTTCAAGTCAAGACACGTTGACCATGCAGAAGGTTCAATTATTCCTATGCGCAATGTATCTTGCCCTTTCTTTCCTACTAGTCCGAGGAACTGGCAAAAACAAGTCGCGTCCACATATGTGGACGCTGCGCCTGAAGGGGATAATCATATCATCAATCCTTGGCCAATCCCCCCTGAGTGGGTATGAGCCATGTCAGAGGCAACAACAAGAGCAGCGTCGGCTTCTGCATTGTGGACACTCGCAGCGCGTTGCTCAAATACAAACACGTAACAACTGCGACAGTTGTTTGTTCACGCTTGTCCTGTGTATACCTATGCGTCCTTTTCGAGCGTCCTTCTTTGGGCTGCGGCGGCGCGTTGCAAGTATCGAGCTGCTTGTCGTTCTTCGTGTGACAAACTAATTTCTTGCTATCGCATTCATTGCTTCGCACTAGTGGCGAAACTGTGTCTTTTTAATGTAGTACACTTCCACGATTTCACGCGTTACAATATCATTAATCTTACAAAGAACAGATACACCCGAAAACCCATGCTCACATTTGTAGGATCCCCCGCGCATGGGCACATCTGCTAAAATATTGCTTTCTTTAAGTTCATGCTCCCTAACTGCGTTATTTATTCACTGGCCTATTTGGCCGATGTGAATCACTTTTTTTGAGTGTTAAACCTCATAAGGTCGACATGTCGTTGTGGTGTACTGTAAGCAAACGGGAATCATGACAACAAAACGTAAAGAAATATTTATTCTTGCTCCTTTATGCGCTTGTGGTAAACGATCTGTTTTCCGTTAATAAGTGAAATGATGTTACGCCGTTCTTTTGGGGCTTAAACGATGGTGGTACTACCTTTTCCTATTGACGTTGGTCATTTATTGTAATGTCTTCCCCTCGCAGAACCGTTTGTACTTTGTAAAAACTGCATTGAGCAGATTAGTGTTCTCGCCTTTCAGAGTTCCTCCTGCATTTCTCTTGACAACTTTATGACTTGGTTTGAAATTTATCTATGCTAAACGTTCGTAAGTTTTGATAATGAGCTTTATATCAATAACCACTTTTTGTACATCAATAACCACTGATCTTTATGCTCTCTACCATTTGCGTTCTATTGCAATTTTTCTTGTATTCTGTATCCACTCCTGCGATAGCCTATCAAGGCTGCAGTATGTTAAAATAAATAAATAAATAAATATTGAGCGAAACCATGTCTATAGGCCCATGCATGGAGTTAGTTTTATGTGCAGGGGGGGGTCAAAAGTTCCCAGGCCACGCTGCCATAGGAATACATGTGATAGTGGCCTGGGAACTTTTGACCAGCCCTGTACGTAATGTGTTTTAAACGAATTTACAGATAGAGGTTGCTCATGAAGATTTTTTTAAGGTATATAAATGACATTTTAGTCATTTATAGGTAAACCATCTCTGACAACCACTATCTGAGTGGATGAAGCTTTAGCTTGATAAAGTTCGTCTTTTTGATAAAGATGAAGCTTTAAACAACGGGACTTTCTTTCACGCATGGGCTTCCCGGTAACGGCGATTGAAAGGTTTTCGGACTGAGTCCCACTTTCTGGAAGAAGCACATATGTTGAGATTTTTGTACGCGTTCGCGCAAGGAACATTTACCTTTTGAAATTTCCCATTCGAAACTCGTCAAGAGGGTCGTCTCTTGCATGTGCCTTGAAGGACACTGGTGAAATGTTCTCATAAAATGCCGGAAAGTTTCAGTTATGAGATCACGCGGCGGCGTTCAGCTGCCTACTCTAGCCCTGTCATTGTCGCAGTTTCAAAAACCCTCCTTCAAAAAGTGTGTGGATTGACAGATAACAGGCAGTCGAGGCACAAGTTTGCCCAACACGATAAAAACGTGGCCAACAGGTACAAAGTACGTCTGACGTTCTCGGCGCTCCGCAAGTTGTCTGGCCTGTGCCCTCAATTTTCTAACTTATCGAGGCCTTCCTCGTGCGGGAAGAGGCACGCATGTCCGTATTTCGCCTGCTTGGTTGGACTGTTGTACGAGATCTCTCTCAGTTGCAGTAAAGTTTGCATCGGCCAAACAGGCCAGCGCTTAAAGGACATAGGTAGGGAGCGTGAACTTTCCCCCAAAAGCAAACTTTAGGCACGTTTGTCCCTGCACTGCATTTCCTGAAAGTGTGAGCCTGGGTTTTCCAGTGTATTTTTTTCTTTGAAAGAGCAATGATAGCCTAGCGCGTGGTATCTGGGAAGCGTAGATTGAAACAATTGGCGCAGCTTGCACTAAGCCGCGCAGGGCTTAGTACATCAAAACTGGACGATTATGCACACTAATCTGGTTGATTCAAGGTTGTTTGTAAGTCTCAGCTAGGTGATGTAGGCTGTTTTTAGGTTGCTTCTACGTCGTTGAGATCATTTAGCTAGGTGATGCTATGTCGTTTCTGCGTTGACTCCCAGCGCAAAGAGCTTCGAGTTAAACCCCAGACAGTCACAGAAACGACAAGGATGCCCAAACTCCAGAGATGGAAACTCGCCCTGAAACCAAGCGTTTGCGCCTCTCATAGATCAACGGGCTCGTGGTCATTGACGACGTGCCTTTCATCGCTTCGGGGTCTTCTCGCAGGCGCTGCTACCTTCCCCGTTCTCGGCTATTATATCACTGTACGTACTCGGGTTCTTGGGTATGCCACCATTGCTTCGCAGCCATTTGTTGGGATAATTCTTGCCTTGTTCATTTTTAGTGCACCGGTGGTGGATAGTGAGATTTACCCAATTTCTCTGGCACATGTCCGTTAATAATTTCTTGGGCTAACTGTTGCCTCCAGCATTATCAGTGGACCAGTGGTGAATAATGACATATATCCAACTTCTCTGGCAAAAACCCGTTTATGATGATGACAGTTTTCTGGCGGGCCACACATGCTAATTACGGCTAGCCTAAACAGCTTCACTTTTGAAAGTAGAAAGATAGGAGTGTAAGTGACACATCCTCTGTTCTGCATGGAGGCAAGCTTAGTTTATTTCAATCTTTTATAGATTAAGTGGCTCTTGTCATTCTCCTGAACCAGTGCATTTTGACGAGCCTGTGAGGCGATGGGTTTCCCGCATGGTTACTACGTCTATATATGTTGCTGCTTTTTTGAGAATAACGTTAGTTGCCAGTGACGCCCTCTTCTTTCGAGTCTTCCTTGATAGTAGGCGTCTTTTTTGTACATAAGAATTCATCTGATCGTGCAGGTTCTCGCTGGCCAGAAGCTCTTGCCATCGCTCCGCTGTAAGATGTTGTAATGGGGGGTAAGGTTAGAATGGCCTGACATGCCCACGGGATGTAGTATAGGGCAGCTTTAGCTGAGCTCCATGGACAGTGAGGAGAGTATGCCGAAGGATGAATCTTAGTCAGGGTGTGCACATCAGAAAACATGCCGGTTTAAACTACTCTCCACCGGACTGATCCCTCTTTGTTTAGAGTTAGAGGGTGCTCGCCTCGCATACTATCGAGCTACCCTATGCGATATCTTCTTTTTCTCCCGTCCCATGTGACCCGGGGTCAGGCCCGTAGCCACGAATGGGGGGGGGGGGGGGCTAGGGGGCCCGCCTCTCTTCCCAGAAGTTCGGATGGAGGGGGGTATTTTACCGAGAATAAATAATGAAAATACTATGTGGTTTTCAAGGTTTCCAACGGGTGGGCCCCCCACACGTTGAAATAAAAAGATAAAAAAGGAAGAGAAAGATAGAAATATATATAGAGAGACAAAACGGGAAGAAAGACAACAAAATAGACACAGAGAGCAACAGATAAAAAAAACAGACACAAAGAACCTCACAGGGTTCTTATCAATTCAATTAAGATGACTGGAAAGCGAAAGCCATCTCCTTTTTCCTCTCAGCCGATGTATTGATTCTCCTCGCCACCCTTCGAAAGCTTTCTGAACGTAACGTGGTTTTGCACTGCCTCCAATATCGGAGGCACCTTTCCTGGTTTTGCATCACTTCTGTGATCGGATCATCTTTGCCCAAGCTATGATTCGATGTGATGACAACATCATGTGACGTTACGTCATGTGAGGCCACTATGACGCCATGACGTCATACGGTGACATCATCACGTGTGGATAATTTCTTTCACATGTGTGGCGAGGTGGGCGTTTTGGTCGAGATGAATGACTGCGAAAGAAGTCATGCGCTTGTGCTGTCTACGTCTACATTTTTTGGCACCGAGTCTTATGCGTTTCTATTTCGAAGTCATGATTTCGTGCATCACTCGTCCCGAACTCCGTGGGACGCGAGACGCCGCTGACGCAGGACGCCGGTGGTCTAGTTCCAACTTTTATGAAGCATCTAAGGCTGTCGCCTTAAAAGACAGCAAAAAATGCGACCAAGAAAGAAAGACAAACAAAGAGAGATTAACAAAAAAAAAAGATAAAGAAAGAAACAGAGACAGACAGAAACAGAAAAAAAATGATGAATCGAGGAATTTGTAGAGAGAGAGAAAGAAAGGCAATAAATTGAAAAAAAACCGCCAGACCTGCGCGGAACGCGCAGCAAAGACACAGCGAAAGCTGGGGGAGCGGCCTTTCTGAACCTTTTTTAAACACTCTTGGGGCAACTACTACAAGCGCAATTGCATGGTACCCGCTACGCCATAAATCAGCACAATTTTTGTGTAGTGGGAAAGCGTCTACTATGCCATTATTCGTCATTCTTCGGAAAAGCGCGGTACCCGCTATACTCTTGTGACGCATTATGTGCACTTTGTTGATGCTGTGGCTGACGATGATAAAGAATTATGACTCAGGCTTTTGTAATGGGTTGGAGCATTGAACGACCCACTCGTTACGCAATTCGCATTGTGTGACGCCTGGTTCTTACTTTACTGCTCCAAAACGCTTTACAACACACGTTAACGCGATTCCTTACCAGACATGAAGCCTGCGTAGGGTCAGTTTGCTCCGCAGTAGGAAGAAGCCGTATCGAACGGCTGTGTTCGAAGATGCTTTCTGCTGGGAACAGCGTATCGGCCGCAGGCCGAGGATCATCGACTCCGTTTCTTGATGAAGATTCAAGCTACAAAGTCGTCCTGCCACGTCTACCAACCGGTAACGATGTTTTGAATTCCGTCTTCCTTCATGCCGACTTGAGTGGTAGACCGTACCGTGCCCCAGACTTCCGTGACGCGCTGCTTGAAGTGGCGACCACAGCGGACATCATCGGTGTCGGACAATATCAAATGAGCCATGTATGGATGGTTACGTGTGCAAACAGCATGGCGAAACAGAAACTCGTCACCCGTGGTGAGCTCCGTGTAAAAGGTCGGAAGTGCATGGTGCTAGATCCAGAGACGAAGAATGTTAAGCTAAAGCTTCTTTGGCTTCCACCTCATCTTGAGCCACAACGTGTTGAAGAGGCGTTCCAAGCTTACGGTGTGGTGAAGTCCGTTGAGAGAGAGGCATGGAGGTGTGCTGGAATGGAACAGTGGATGACAACAAACAGAGACGTTGCCTTGGAGCTCAAGGACACCATCACTGTGAGCTCAATACCACATATTATGTCTATATACGGTCACCAGTGCCTTGTACTCATTCCCGGTAGGCCTCCGCTGTGTCTTCGTTGCAAGCGAGTGGGGCATGTCCGTCGACAATGCAAAACGCCGAGGTGCTTGCAGTGCCATCGATTTGGTCATTCGTCGGATGCCTGCGTGTCGACTTACGCCAGCAAACTTCGTTCTGGCCAATCTAGCGCAGAAGAGCAGCATCTGGATCACCTCATGGATGCTACTGAGGTGGTTGATGCGACAGGAGAAACAGCGGCAGAAGCAGTAGGTGGCTCAAAGGAAGCTGAACATATGTCCAAGGAGGCCATCCCCAGCACCCACAATAGCGTTACTAAGGACGTCAATGAAGACACGAGGGAAGAGATTGCTGCAAGAGAACATCAGCTGGACGATCTTAAAGAAAAGCCTCCTGATGACGGGGAAGAGGAGGCTATGGATAGCAGTCAGACAAGGAAGCGTCAGGCGCCGGGCAGCGATGAAGCATCAACGAGTGCGTCAGACACAACAGAGCAAGTGTCCTCATGTGGTCCACGTGTCATCTCCTTTGGGGACCGAGGCACGCGCCGCCTATGCCAGCGTCCTCAAGAAAGTGCTGCTAAAAAGTGCAGAGGAGGTAAAGCCACGGGTTGCCCTGTGGCTAAAGGCGAACAACAAAATCTTTAAGTGATCAAAATGGCTACCGTATTTACCTTTCCCATGTGTGTAGCGACACTCAATGTACGTGGCCTCAGAAATGTAAGGCGTCAGTGGCAGTTGCGCCACGTGCTTGAGAAGTACAGCATTGACGTAGCTGCAGTGCAAGAGATTAAGATTTCGTCTGCTAGTGATGCCAACCTCGCACTAGAAGTTTTTAGAGACTATGATGTGTACATTAGCCAAGCACGTGGTGCTTCTGCTGGATGCTTTTTATTAGTTAGAAAGCGGTTGAATCACACTTTGATGTCGCTGCATGTTGATAGGGAAGGCCGCCTTATTTGTTGTGATCTTTCTTTTCATTCCCATAATTGGAGGTTCGTCTGTGTCTATGCTCCCTCTAAAGTAAATGATAGGGAGGCCTTTTTCCTCTCTTTAGCTTCACTGCTGAACACTGACAGAAATTTGATAGTGTTGGGAGACTTTAACTGTGTTTGTGACGCTAGCGATCATTCATATATAACGAATCGTTATGATGCAAGTGCTGCCTTACTGCAGCAAATAATGAATGACCACAACCTAATAGACGTGGGAGCGCATGCGCCTTCCTCAGTGAGGTTTACCCACTTTCAAGGCGTCTCTCATGCTCGACTAGACCGCGTGTATGTATCTATAAGCCTATGGTCTCACATTCATAACTATGATGTAAAGCCCATATTTTTCACAGACCACTGCTTAGTAACCGTTTCATGGGGCCCCCAAAAATTTCGTAAGGTTCCTCTAAACTGGGAACTATGGAAGCTTAACGTACAGCTGTTGAACGAGGATTGTTTTGTAAAAATAGTCAAAGAATTGATACATGAGGTAACGCAATGTCGACAACTGCCAATTTTCGCTCAATGGGAAAGGTTCAAAGAAAAAGTTAAGTATCAGGCGATTAGTATTTCATGCGAGATAGCTCAAAGAAAAAATTCTGAAAAACGTTACCTTTACGATTTACTTCATAAGCTCCATGCTTTTGAAAGTCAGGAGCCGGGATTGTATGTTGATGAGATAAATTTGGTTCGAGCACAGATACAAAAACACGATACAGAAGTATACAGAGGGGCAATGATTCGTTCTCGTGTTACTCATTTCACTGAAGAGGAACCCACGAAAAAAGCTCTTGGGGATGAAAAGCGATATGCACTTTCCAAACAGATACTGCAAATTGAATCACGTGGTTCTATTTGCACAGAGACATCTGAAATAAGAGGCGCATTCGAAGAATACTACAAAACTCTCTTTACTGCGGCTGAGCTTCAGGAGAATTATGAAGATAAAGCTGACCAATTTATTGCCCTTGTGCCCCAATTACAAGAGGATGACCGACTCACTGTTGATGGGCCCATCACTAGGGAAGAAATTAGGTTTGCGATAAGAACGTTGCAGAAAAACAAAACTCCGGGCCCAGATGGTCTTAATGCAGAATTTTACATAGCATTTCAGGAACATCTGATTCCTTTTCTTGAGCAACTTTTTAAAGAGGCCTATGAACGTGGTGAACTTCCTCCTTCTTTCTATCAGGGCCATACAACATTAATCCCAAAAAGTTCTGATCCTGAAGCATTAAAGAGAGTTAACGGATATAGGCCTATATCGTTATGTAACGTCGATTACAAAATATTTGCGAAATTACTCACAAATCGGCTGCAGACAGTGATCACTAAATGTGTAGGGGACCACCAAACCTGTGGAATTCGAGGTCGCTCGATACAAACAAATATCCATATAGCACGGTCAGTCCTTGAGTGCATCGACGGTAGTATGGACCAAGTAGCCCTTCTTCAAATAGACCTCGCTAAAGCCTTTGATAAGGTACAGCACGCTTTCCTATTCCGGCTTCTAAGACACCTGCAGTTGGGTGATGTACTGTACAATGGTATTTCACTCTGTTATAAAAAGTGCACAACCAGACTAATTGTAAATCGCACACTTTCGAATATAATAGAGTTAAATTCATCCGTACGTCAGGGATGTCCGCTCTCACCTTTGCTCTTTGCTATATACCTGGAACCACTATGTTTAAGTGTGCTTCTAAATTCAGGCATTAGAGGATACCGATATGAGGCTCAAGAAATTAAAGTTCTAGCTTATGCCGACGACATTGCCTTCTTTTGCGTCGATAAACCCAGCGTTGAAGAAGCAGTAGCCACTACTTTACGTTTCTGTGAAATCGCTGGCGCCAGCATAAACTTTGATAAAAGCAGCGGATTCTGGCTGGGCATGTGGGCTCAAACTCCGTCGGTGTTCTCAAATATACATTGGAATGCGACTCCTATGCGGTATCTTGGTGTGCCTCTTGATAACTATCGCAATAGCGGCCCACATTGGACATCCGCGATAACTACTATACGTCGAAAGGTGTCAACATGGCAAGGACGACATCTTTCCATTTTTGCGAGAGCGCAAGCATGCAACATATTTCTTGCATCAAAACTTATTTATGTTCTGCAGGTGTTGCACTGCTCTCGTGTGCACATTCAAGCCTTTCACAGGATATTTGCTTCTTTTATTTGGTGCTCTTCATGGGAACCCATGAGAAGAGACAACCTTTTTCTTCCACTTGGAAAGGGTGGCCTCAGCCTAGTTCATTTGTTTGTGCGACAGTTGGTGTTGCGATTTTTTTACCTTAAGGACGTGCGTCACCCCTTTCTTTTAGCGGTTCTTCGAAACCGTCTATGTTACCACCTCCCTTTCATTTATGTCACAACAAACGTTGCTAAAGAATCGCAGTTGTGGGGATTCCTAAAAGAAATTGTCGATACTGTCAACTTTTTGAAAGCCAGGTTTACTTTAGAGTATTTATATAATATTGACAGAACAACGCTAACCGCTGCACTTTTGAACAGCCTTTTCCCTGAACCTGTTTATCGACTACCATATTCGCTTTTGTCTGGTCATGATGTATTATTCCGTGTACGTAGAATGTGTATATCTCCAGCAGCTAAAACGTTTTTCTTTAAGCTACACACCTCCACTCTACCAGTGAAGACATGGCTTAATGAAAAATCAATATACGTGCCCTGGACTGTAAATTGTAGACTCTGTAATCAACCTGAGACGATAGAGCACTGTTTCATCCATTGTCGTGACGCATTTTATTTTTGGGACATTCTAAAGAGAACAATCAGAAAAGACCTCCCTATCACAGCTCATGGTATTAGGTTCCTCCCTTTCAAAAAGAGCCTCACCAATAATACACCATATGATCTGTTTATGTTATTAGGACTTTATTCGCTGTGGAAAAGTCGCATGATTGACAGACACGCCGAGCCACCACGATCGACGAGGTCTGTCTTCCGAGAAGCTGCTCAAGTGCGCAGTGTTGTTGAAACCTTTGACCCCGTTCCAGAGTGGCTTGCACTTCTAGACGCTTGTGTGTGTTTGCCTGACTTTTGAAGTGCCTCCTACTGTTTGGAACAACGTAGGCGTTGTGCATGTTAAAACAATTCTAATGTGACGAATTATGTTGTGCGTAGTCCGCAACAATTACAGGTAATGATTCCATGCATTAAAGAGAAAAAAAAAGCAGCGGGGTAGCTCAGTCGTAGAGTGCTGGGCTGCCACTCAAAGGACCCGGGTTCGATTCCCGTTCTGTCCTAGGTGTTTTTTTTTTATTTAGTTTTTTTCTTATTTCGCGCGATACTGGTTACGGACACCGGCGGCGGCGGCGGCGGCGGCGGCGGACAACTACGGCGCAGAAACGACCCTTGTGATCTCATAACAGCTTTCGCTGTAAAAGATACGAAAACTGGTGTATCGGTTGTCTACTGGTAGTGCATCGACGTGTTTCTGTAAGTGGGCTCACCAGGAACGTCAATTACACTGCTGATTAAATAGTAACTTACTTTCAGACGTGACGTTATCACTCACGTTAGAGGGCGGACGTCAGTGATTGTTCCTGGGCACACATGAATTGTCAATCACTTGTGGCCCATACCCGCATACCGCGGCCCATGGTATACGGGTATGCATGTGTCTGGCTGAAAGGCTTTGGGCGATGTACGAGACGGGTTTTTCCTGCTAGTCATGTCATGACTCAACATTTAAATTTTGAAACCCTTCCTGTTCGAATTTGGTCTGCAAAAAGTTAAGGAGGTGATCACGAGAGCAGCCACACAGGTGGCTAGTACTAGAGAGAAACGCTCAAACTGCCTCGCATTTTGAGCGTCCAAGCTCAACTTGCCTCTCATTTTAAAATGCTTCGCATTTAAAATTATTGTGCTGACTGAAGCTAGTTGAACAACTAGCCTATATCCTAACTCGTTGGTGGGCAAGTTGGGGAATATTTGACATTTTCATTTTAGCGCTAAATAAGGCAAAGACCTGAGGACGACACGACTTACTTTCCATTCTAGGTCTCCCCTTCAGTTTGTCAAAAGGATTGAAACGCCCGCGAAAACAAAAGGAAAAACTGAGATTTTCAGGGCTTTCGAACGGTCGCATAGGCGTATAGTCACTCGTGTACGCTACAGCAATATTCAAGTTACACTTTTCTGCAGCTGGAAGTAAGTAGAACATTTCGACCAGCGTATTTTTATAGGCTTCTTGACGCACCTCCTACGCTTCATTAGCAATTTCGCTTCATTAGCAATTAGTAATTTAGCATTAGCATTAGCAATGACACGTCTGACAGAGCTGCTGCAGTGAGACCCCAACGTTTCTTCGTGGTCGCCGGCTTGCGATGATACCCTCGCCACGCTACGTCGCCTTCTCGAAACACCGCCTATACTGCGCCATTTCGATCCAAGCGCACCCGCGAAAATTCAAACGGCTTCTAACTGTGTCTGTCATGGCTTTGTGCTCACCTCCGCACGTTGTACTCGCCTCCATTCCGAGTCTAATGTGGTAACGTGTCAGACTCAGAATTTAAGGTGCGCGGAGTGGTTGGTTCGAATACCGCTCACTCGTTTTCAAATGAACCTGTTGAATCTGAAAATAAAACGTTCGTCCCACATCAAGAAACCCTTCGTGAAGTTGCCTAGGAGCAATCAAGTCACAGCTGCGCACCACCTGGGTTTAACCTCGTCTAGTGCATGCGTGGAGGAGCAACCGCTGCCAAGCCACGCCCACCCACAAAGACAGTCCGCGTAGCCGCCGCGCCAAGCTCCACCACAGCTGTTGTGAAATTTTCGCTCCTACTTCTGTACATTTTTGCTTGAAAATTCGCACGACTGCTTCTAG
>JALIZH010032381.1:0-13264 GCA_030522465.1 Rhipicephalus appendiculatus
TTCATCAGGTCTTGGTTAAATGCTGACTATATCCAGAAAACCAGACGAATAAAGTGCCGTTTCCTGGCTACATCCAGCACTTAAGCGATACCTGTATGAGAGCGTACCACGTGACATTGCGAGACCTATTCGAGGCGACGTGTGTTGTTGAGCAGATGAATGAAAGCTGAGAGAAATAATAAAACACATAAACGGAATGTTAGGGCGTTTTTATTTTTATTTTTTTTGCTTGGAATCGCAGAGAGATGCTGTACACTGATCGGCCTCCATTTGACATGCGTTCGTCTTCTCGTCGTTCCGCGTCGTGCCGGTGCCAGCCGTGACAACGATTGGCGTGGTTTTGGTGCATTGCCTCCGACAGCAGTTCCAGCGGTGCGACGTGGTGAGGATACATAATCCGTGCCAGCCTCTCCAAACGTACGCGCACTAAGGGATTCATCCCATAGAAACAGGCAATACACTAGAACGCCGAAACGACACAACAGTGATGGCGTACGTGCACGAGCAGGCTCGGACAAGTCATGCGCACGTGACCTTGCATGCGCATGCCGTGTTGATGCGTATACGACACGTGATCTTCCGACTCCGATACCGAAGAGGGCAGGGAAGGAATTGCGCTTGCGATGGCTACATGGGGCGAGTGGCAAGGGCTGGCCTCCTCGCATCATGGTTTCGTGGCTCGTAACGGACCTATTTGAAAAATTATGGTGGTACAACGCTCTTCACTGGGCACGCAACAACTTCCAGTGTTTAACTACAATTTCCTATGTCACCGGGTGAGGGGCCCTTGAAGAAGTAAATTACAAACAAAAAGAAAAAGCCGCGTGCACATCACATCTTTCTTTCTTTCGAGCTACACTCTCCTTTCCCCTGATGGCTCTCCACAATTTCTCATTCGTTCTCCACTTACCCGCGGCCACACAGAGAGACCTCGTGTTCCCTTCCCACAGCCACACCCAGGTCTTCAGGGTAGTTATTAAATTCCTTCGGAACACTGGAGCCGCTCGCTGCGTCCTCGGCCATGGACACCACTCTCCTCTTTTTTCTCTCTTCTTTGCTTCTCTCTCCCCATTCCGCTGCAGATGCTCAGAAGGGCTCCCGTTAGGGTTGCAGAAATAGCGTCTTCTCCTCTCCTCAACCTCTCCTCCTCCTCCTGCTTCTGCTCCTGCTCCAACGCGCTCGCGCCATGTCAGTACTGTGGCGTATGGTGGCCGCCACGTCCCATTTCACTGCTGCTGGGTGTTGTTTTTCGGAAGTTTGTTGAATTAGGGGGGACTTGGTTGAACTTCGTAGAGTTCGGAAAGGCCACTGTCGCCCAGTGACATGAATGACAATATCAAACTGCACTCGAAAACAAAATTTGAGCCTAAATAGTGTTTATATAGGCGCCGATGTCGAAAATAGGCATTTATAGGCACTTTTAGGTATTTAGGCACGAACGCCAAAAATAGGCATTTTTAGGCACTATAAAACACTATAAAAGCCCTTCTTCACCTCTAATCCATGCTCATATATCAAAGTGGCACGATAGGAACGCAAGGAACAAGATAGGCATTTGCCTAAAATCCGGTCTCTAGTCATGACCTTGAGCACTTTGTCTTTTTTTTTTTTCATCGAAAGCGCGGCTTCTGTCAGAGTGATCGCGAGCGCGCGAGCAGGTCACGTGCCGGCCTTTTGCTGCGGCTACGGCAACTATGCTGCTCACGATACTAAAATCAGCCAATGGCCGCGGACTTACGTATATGACATCATTTGTAGAGAGAAGAGGGAGCGATTTATAGCAGATTTTGCGAATTAATTGTAAATTCCAGGCCCCCCTGTTACGCTATAATGTTTGGTTCGCGGTGTTCTCAGGAGCCTAGACTACCGATGGGCAAAGTTTTCTGGCCCTGCTGAAAAGGTGTTGCAGGGCCCCTTAAAGGGCTAGTTTTTCTTTGTTAGACATGACATTTCATGAGAACCAACAGAAAATGAGTCCTCGGCTTGACTGTCTGTTGCTTTTCATTAGACTGCCTAAATCTATTTTCGAAATCTGCATCTTCTAAGGAAGGAGTTTCGGTGTGGAATCGCTTGCAAAACAGGAATGTATAGCTAGAGGGATGACCGGGTTGATGATTGTGTGATGAAATAGAGAAATTTTGCGTTAAAGTTGATTCATTTTAGTTTGCGCAAGACCGGATTAATTAGAGATGGGCAGAGCCTTCGCTCAGTATTGAACGCTGCAGGGACAAATGATGACGGCGTGGTAGTGAAATTACGCATCTATGGCTCCAATGAGATGTCGAAGTAGACGTAATGTCGGGGTCCCATAGTAGTCTAAACTCAGTACTCTGAATCGTTCACGTCTTCTTATAAACACCATAGCTGTACCCTCGCTCTTGCTCGAACACGTCCCCAACACATCACCTTCTTCCTCTAAGCAGAGAGTTCGGCGTTGCACAAGAGATCAAGCACCGGTGGTCGAAATAAAGGAGGTCGATTACTTCCAGAAAGACGGAAGAGAACTATTTCCCAATGAACTATCTGGCCATGCAGACAAGAGACGACCATAAGACCGGTGGGCAAGAGCCAATTAATTGTAGCGTGGTCGCCGAACTCCGCAGCTCGATGAATGAAAGCAGTGAGAAGCGAAAAGGCGAATTCTTGGCCTTTGGAAAAACCGCGTTGCTTGCTCTAGCTGTCTAGGAAAGTCGCATTCTATTACTCTGCCTCTGTCGTTTTTGCATGACTACTCCTAGCGGACACTACGGTAGAGCTCTTTGGATCGTTTAAGGGTTTCGGCGGCTTCCCACTCATTCTCTCTTCATTCTTCGCCGGTAACGCAAACACTGTCGTGGCTGTTGTCTGCTTAGCGGACGCCAAGTTATTGCGCATCGACTCGCGCTTCTGTCGATCATTCTACTGTTCCATCATTCAGTGAACCGTTCTTCGATTGATCGATAATTCAGCACCGATATCGATCGCAGTAATGCCAGTCATCGAGTTTTTTGCAAGTGTGCGGCCATGGTACTGTACAAATGTATCTTTTTCAACGCGCGCCTATTTGCCTGGAAACGAAACTTGGTAGGGACTTTTCGATCGACTCCTTAAGTACAGGCCAGTGAGCGCGCATCAAGCCTGAGCGATGATGGACCACTTACGGGGGTATTCCTCTGGTTTGTGCTGCCTTTGATGTCTCTTCGTTCTGCTTACATTCGTGTTGCTCGTACACTTACTCACCAATATAGCTAAATTTGTTTTAGATCAACGGCGCCTCTTGTAGAGAGAGAGAAAAAAAATGATAGAGGTTATGTAAATAAGGCAGCTTCGCACTAGTGGTGCCAAGCCTAAAGAAAATGCCGAGATGCGCAGCCATCTTTGTTTCTCTACCATTTTCTGTTTCTTTCCTCCTCTCTTTCTTTCTTTTGTTAATGCCCCGTCTTTTTTTTTCTCTCTTTTTTCTCGTCATTTCTATTTTTCTTAATTTTTTTTTCCCTCGGTTCCTCTCTTTTTTCTAATTCTCGCTTGCTTTCTATGTTTTTTTTTTCTTTTTCAATTATTAATACGTGGTTTCACCTGCGTTACGCCAAGCAACGACAGCGCACGATTGCCCGGGCCTCTAAAGTGCTCCGCACCTAAAAGACAGAGCTGTCAGCCTCATTTATAGAGTGCACAAGCAGCAAGTGTATTCGACAATATATCCTATCTATGAGGACAACGAAACCCAAAGCAGGAAGGGCAGGTTGGTTAAGCAAAGCTGTTCGGTTGACAGCCCTGCACGTGGGGAGCGGGTAAGTGGAAAAGAAGGACGAAAAGAACAGAGACGGAAGAATGTCAAAGGGGTTTTATTCAGTGGTTGCACAACTGCAGAAGAAGACTCATTGTCGCAGAAGAGCCACAAAGCAGCCACAAGGTCCTGCTGTCTACATAAAGCACGCTAACGCTTTCGCAGCTTTGTGCATGACAGTGTATGGTGGATGGTGTTATGTACGTTTCTCATACACTGTCATGCACAAAGCTGCGAAAGCGTTAGCGTGCTTTATGTAGACAGCAGGACCTTGTGGCTGCTTGTGGCTCTTCTGCGACAATGAGTGCGGTCCAGAGGGCCCGGGACATCGCTACAAGCCTTCGGCTGCCAGCGCCATCCTGGGCGGAGCCCCCAGGCTGACTTAGGGGTCCTAACGGTCCCTACTCGGCCTCCTCAGGATATTTTGAATAAAGTCAATCTCTCTCTCTGTGCATGACAGTGGTCAAGGGTGAAGGAGCCGTATTCAAAAAATACTTTCGTTCGTGAGTCGTCTTCGCTGTTGGCTGGTCGCCTTCGTCTACGATATTTCCGGCATCTGAGTGGCGTATAATTTTTGTTAGCAACAATTCTGTCGTGAGATGCTTTTGGCGAATATAGGCCAAGGCCCACAAAACTTTCAGTTTGAGGAACGGTTGCCAGAGTAAAGTGCTAAGGTTTGTACGCATCGGTTAGTGCAAGGTTAGTACGCATTATTTCGCACCGCCGTTGCTTGAAATCTTCACAGATGGGTTGCTGAAATTTCTCGGTCATTATTATACCAGAAATGAAAAAACCTTAGGGAAAAGGTAGGCGACAATAGGCGTATCTAAAATTACTTCATCTGCCATTCTTATCTCTCATAATGCCATGCATCACTCCTTCCGCAGGTGAAACGTCAAATTCGAATCGACATGCAGAAAACAGCTAAACCAATATGTTTTGAGATTACTTGCTTCGTAAGGTGCTCTACCAACAATTGAGGAATGATGGAGATGGAATTGTTCGAAAGTCATTTTCAATTCCTCTGCGAATACCTTTTGTTTTTTGTTTTTTTGCCGTAGCGGCCGCATTTCGATTGGGGCGAAATCCTCGAAGCCCACGTACCTTGGATTTAGGTGCACGTTAAAAGAACACCAGATGGTCTAAGTTTCTGGAGCCCTCCACCACAGCGTCCTTCATAATCATACTGGGGTTCTAAGATGGAAAACGCCAACAATAATAATAATTATTACTAACTTTTTTCGTAAAATGCAGGTGATTGTGTAACACTGCTATGGCGATGGCTATACAACAACGGAGCTTTGTAGTGCAAATGCTTAATTTTTTTAGAAGTCAGGTGGCAGGCCATTTCAATTATGACGAAGTGCATTCAAAGTGCAATAGAAATTAATCATCGCACGCCCTTTCCCTCATCGGTATTGCAAGCACGCTACCACCGCGCTTGGATTCTCTTTCAAGCTAAAGCCTACGCTTCAGTGCTGCTGCTGGTTTCTTGTGAGCATGGCGTCTAATAACTCACACGCAACACGGCCTTGTAGCAAAGAAGAGCTAAGATTCAGAGTGATTGATTGTACATGGCTACTGATTTCACTGCCCTGCTAATAGACACGCACCAAAAAACGCATGAAAGCAGGCACAAGAAAAGCTATCGTTTGTATGTGTTGCTGCGTGTGCCATTACGTTATTTATGCTTCGGTAGCGCGCTGAATTCAGCAAGCTTCCAATAGAGTTGATAAATCTAAAGGCGCTTCTGTGAGCTTCGTTCGAAAGCAGAAATTTCCGTACCTATAGCTTCATAAGATTTCGCGTCGCTGCGATACCGGGCAACTATATGCTCTTCAATTAAACAGTGATTTATTACCTGTAATAAGTACTGGCTCCACAACTATTCTTTTTATCGTTTGATTGCTGTAAATGGCAGGGTTGCGCTGCATGTTGACGTCTGTTGACAAACATGTTTCCGTACAGGAAACGTTTGCGCATGTGTGGCTACTCCTGACTGCTCATCTCTCCCTTTGACCTTCACCTCTCAGTACTTCACTGAGATAAAATTCCAGTCGCTTTTAGCACATAAAAAGATGGCTCAATGCTTGATGTGTACGAAGCGCTTGGGAACAACGTTAATTGCGCCGGATGGTATGGATCCGTTTAATTGAAACAGTACGTGCAAATGACGTGGCACTATAATGCACGCGAATAATGCCAGTTCGAATACTTACTAAGCGTTGATCACGTGTTCCGATGCCTACATTCGCGCGTACATAAGATATGTCTTCTGGATGAACTATCAGTTATTATAAGCGCATGTATTCTCAATTTTCAGCCTATCTTCTCTCTGTTATTTCTCATTTGCACCATTTGGTTGAAAAGAAAATGCATTACTACACTCCCAGAAAAAAAAAAAACGGGCCTGCGCGGAACGCACAGCACAGTCACAGCGAAAGCTGGAAGAGCGGCCTTTCTAGAGCCTTTAAACACTCTTGGGGTAACTACTACAAGCACACTTGCATGGTACCCACTACGCCGTAAATCATCATAACTTTTGTGTAGTGGCGAAGCGTCCACTATGCCATTATTCGTCATTCTTCGGGGAAAGCGCGGTACCCGCTACACACTTATGACGCATTATGTGCACTTTGTTGATGCTGTGGCTGACGACGATGAAGAATTGTGCCTGGAGCTTTTGTAATGGGTTGGAGCATTGGCCGACCCACTCATTATACTATTCGCATTGTGTGACACCTGCTTGTTTCTTCACTGTTCTAAAACGCTTTATTATACATGTTCACGCGATTCCTTACCCGACATGAAGCCTGCATGGGGTCAGTTTGCAACGGAGTTTCAAGCAACGGCGTAGCTCAGTGGTAGTGTACTGGGATGCCACGCATAGGGCCCCGGTTCAATTCCCATCGTGTCCTAGCTATTACTTATTTATTTAATTTTTTGCTTATCGTGCATAGTGGTTACTGACACCGGCGGCGGCGGCGGCGGCGGCGGCGGCGGCGGACAACTACGGCACAAGAACGGCCTTTGTTGTTATCTCATAACAGCTTTCGCTGTAAAAAAGAGTATGCGTCACTCCTTTTGGGTAGTACCGACATGCCACGTATACGACTCCCTTTAAAGAGGCACGTTGACTCTCTTGTGGGTCACACAACTCCTACAAGAGAGTATAATGACCCCGAAAGAGAGTTGACGTGCCTCTTTAAAGGGAGTCATCCACGTGTCATATACGTGGCAAGTCAGGACTCTCTGAAAGGAATCGAAGGACTATTTTTTCTTCCTTATAGTGTAGTCGGAACTATCTTGGGATATCATCATTTAAAGATACCTTGACGAGTGACTCAGCAAATGACGGATTATGGAACGGATTCAAAAAGGCAAAGAACGCATATATGTCTATGCGAGGTAAATTATGTGTATGAGCACAAATTCCTAATCTCTAAATGGACGGTCACCTAAACGCGTTTCCACGAATCCTCGTTAATTGTACTAACAACCACCGATGCCTCTCCCTCCACCGAAAGACCACAAAAGATGCACGCTCTCTGTGTCTTCACATTGTTCTAGGAGATAAGGATACGTAAGGCGCTCTCAGAATAATTCGGAACGCCGGACACGCAGCCGCTCGCCTGCGGAGCGTGCCCGCAGAAAAGTAGTACGATGGTCTGCGCGTGCGCGGTCTCCCTAGCAAGCAAGCGTTGCTCCCCTAGTGGACGTAGATTTGCGTTGCGTTGCTACAAAACGGTAGCCCTAGGTGCCCCTTAGCGCTTTGATGAGGGGGGCTGGGTGGTTGGTGTTTGTGACAAGCTCTTTGTGCGCATGCATCGCCTTCGTGCGTGCATGCGTGTTCGTGTGCTTCGGTGTTTTCTTTTCTTCATTTGTTACGTTGGGCCGTATTTATCATTTTATCAGAATATTTACGGGAGGTTACTGACTAGCGCTGGCAAAGGGCGGCGTTTTCGTCTGATGCAACCATGAGCATATCGGCGAAACACAGTTACGTTTCGATTATTTGTTTTGTATGTAAAAATAGACCGAGTGTTCTTCCTGTAACAAATATATGTATATTATAATGCTATTTATTTTGCATTCAGCTTAAACAGACTATGGTTGGCTAGCATTGTATACTGCTTCTGAGCAAAAGACAATGAATGTCTGTGGCAACAATCGATGACACGCGATCTAAATGTAAAAATGCTCGTTACCAAGCGCCCAGATTGTGTATTTGATTGGTGCACAAATTATGCGAGCTACGAAATGTGGTGCACGAATAAAAAACTCTGGAGTCATGCGGACCTTATTAGAGTACGCACGAAATCAGTCCCTCTGGATGAAATTTGCTTGGACAAATATGCCGCCTTATTTCATTTTGTAAAATGTTGTATTGGCGTTATCGCAGACACACCTGTAAGGGGAGTGGTCATGTAATAGTAAAAACTGTCTTCGTGTAACCAAGCTAGTAGAAACACGGATCGGGAGATAATTAAGGCAAGAAGTAATACTTCGCAAAACAGACTAACGCGGTTTAAAGAAGACAGCGATGGCGTTGTCGCCATGCCTATTTACTCGCAAGTAGTCTCCCAGAATGTCGGCAGATAATCGCGAGAACACGCCGAAAGGAATGGACAAGTCTTCACATATATGAATTACGGAGCGCGGCATGCTACAGGCCCCTATCCGTCCAGCCGTCGTTGTCGTATAGCTGAAGAGCACCTAGCGCTACCCTTTTGGAGCAAGACAACGCCAATCTAGATGCACTAGGGAGATAAACTTGCCCGCTAGGTAGACCGCGCATGCGCACACCTTGCCTGTATTTATCCGCCGGTGCGCTCCGCCAGCGAGCGGCTGCGTGTTCGGCGTTCTGAATTATTCTAAGAGCGTCTGTACGTTGACTCCTTATTCGATGTCTATTTGTTTGTTACAGTCACTGATAGGAGCGGTGCTACATCTATGTGGTCACTACGATTAGCCAATCGCCAAAGGTGATCAAGATATCAGAAAGAAACGACGCAAACTTAGTTAGACCCGCCGCGGGTCTTATAAATTCTCAATCTGTTCGGTCTTAGGTATCAAAATAGTATGTGCCTCACTATAGAAGCGAGGTCGACCGCCTAATTCATATGGCTAGTTCAAGATATCTCTTAACAGACCGGATAATTCACACTTACATGTCTTGTAAAACGCAGCACTGACACCGTCAAGCCCTGAAAAGAATTGATCGTAAAGAGTAAACAAGCGCAAGCGCATACACAACGACCTAGATATAAACGATCCTTAGAACCTACACAAGTGTTGTCTTTGTTTGCCTTGAGGCTTAGGCTTTGGAGACTGTTAGTATTGTCGAAGAGATGTAGCTGGCATAGCATGATGGCGCCAGAACCACATTCATCTAAATCAATTTCCAACATTCGAACGCCACCCTTGTTACGTCACCACCTCTGTCAATACAAAGTTGTCATCACTGCCCCGTGTGTGATCACTAGATGCTTCGGGTGAAGGTCACCCCATCTTGTGGTTGGCACGTGAATATGCTTTGGTTTCATTGTGTACAATAAACCTACCACGGTGGTCTAGTGGTTATGGCTGTCCACGGCGTTTGGCAGCTACTCTATTTCAAGAAAAGAAAAAAAAATAACTGCGTTTTTTTAAGAGATTTGTTCCTTTTTTACCGCTTGAATAAAAGACTTCGTCTCCAAATAAGTTCCACACGGCACCAAAATGTCGGACTAAAAACAAAATGACGTATTATTAAGCAGACCCAATATTAAAAGAAAGTAAAATATTAAAATCACTGGCTGGTTTTCTAAATGTAGATGGGAACTCTCAAACTTATGTATGCATAACTTGTGAACTAGGAGCGTAGTCGGAATTTCCCTCCTGGGAAGGGGGTGGGATGAAGGTTTAGCCACCCTTTATGTATGCGTGCGTTTAGATGTGTGCGTGTATATATACACATGCAACATTGAAAAATTTCAGGACAGATTCCAACCTCCTCATTCCTGCTTCCCTTTGGTGGCAGCTGCGTTGTGAACGAGTTGAATGATGCTGGGAAAATGTGGCTCCTCCTATATGTCATCTGTTGAATAGATGTACACTGTTCATATTCGTCATATTATGTCCCAGGGTACCAGTGCAGAAACCAAGAAAGAGCGCATGAAGGACGCTTGATCATTCGCGAAAAAGTCGCACGTGAGTTGGGCGTTTTGAAATATGCTGGCGGGGAAAAAAATAATACGAGGCACAAGACCTTTTAGGGAACTACGAAGGAGCGTGCGCGGTACAAAGATCCCCTCTTGCCTTCTTCCTTTCATTCCTATTCAGTGAATTCCGGAGAGATGTTTATTTGCTCCCAACATCCGCTTTTCGGGGGGCGGGTATGCCGCGTCCGCTAATGAAGGGCAGCCCACACTGTTCTTAGCTGCGCGAAGTGGAGCGGTGTACGCAACTATAGTCGGGTACACACTTAGAAGGCAGCGGCATTTTCCCCTCAAAGGCGGATGCACACGAGCCTCCACCAATAGGCGCGCACTTCAGGTGACGTCATGATCCGGACGGCCGGTGACCCCGCCGACGGAGAACATGCTACCATCGTTGCTGCCAGCTCAGCGCGCAAACGACCGATCGTTGGCAGGAGGTTGCTTTTTTTTCTAGGTTCTTTTTTTTTTTTTTTTTTTTTTTTTTTTTTTTTTTTTTTTTTTTGAGCGGGACTATTTCTTTAGTCGCGGAGGCAATTGGTTGCTGCGCTTCGGTCATCTGGGCGGGGCCTCTCCTGTCTTCTAAAGTTGTACCCGACTATAGTGCGGATGGGAACGAGCGCAGTGGTTTCGTTTCTATGGCAGCATGGTATACTACGTGTTGGTAAACGCGGTTTTGATAAAAAATGCGCCGTCTTCCTTTAGAGCACAGGCGAGCGATGCCCGATTGTGCATCCCAAAAAAAGCGGCAGCGGCTAGTAGCCTTTTTTCCTAAGTTATGACACTCCGGCTTTTCTGCAAAAAGATTATTGCAGGAAAGAGACAACGTTAATATCCACTTAGTGAAGTCAAATATAGGAAAATTAATTAAATAAATTACAAGTTCTGACATTCCGGATAATGATTCTAAACAGTAGCAAAATATCAGAGCTAGATATATAAAAAGGGTGTATAAACAGTAGGTACTCATTCTAACCGTGTCTGCAATACATTACACCTAACACTCACAATTAAAAATAGTAATGAATCTTCGTGCACAAAAAGCAGAAATCACACCAGGCACTTAATCCAGCTGCAGTAAGAATTGCGAAAAATTTGCACGTGGCCGAATAGCCAAACGTATTCATACGCTTATTACGTATTCCTGAAGCGTTCTACTAATATAAACCCTATACCTTAAAAGCGGCCTTGCCTGCATGGCTTGAGCGTGTCCCCGTACACCGAGCACTTTCCTATTTAATTCGAAATAAATGAGCTGAAGCCTTGAACAGGCAAACTGCGCAAAACTTTGCCCGCCTTTAGGCGTTGAAGGAAAAAAAGCTTGAGACATCGCATTCCACAAAGACAATTGTTATTCGCTTTGTTGGCTGTGTTAACTGTCCACTTAAGTTGTTGTTTTTTTTTTCAACTACATATGAAACTTTAGCAGAGATTATAAATGGATTGACGCTAAAACATGTTTTATAACGTAAGCAGGCAAGCAGGGGAGAAAAAAAAATAGGGCAAGAATCTCTGTAGAAGACCAAAACAATGCATCATCATCATCAGCAGCCTGACTACTGCCACTGCATGCAAAGGCCTGTCCCATAATCTGCCAATCAACCTGGTGCTGTGCTTGCTGCAGACACGTTACACCAGCAGATTTCTTAATAGCATCTGCCCACCTAACTTTCGCCCTCCCCCTCGTGCGCTTGCCTTCTCTTGGAATACGGTCACCTACTCTTAATGACCAGCGGTTGTCCTGCCTACGCGCTATGTGCTGTTATGAATGGGGTTCCGTGGCCGGTGCGAACGCGTGCGGGTGTCGTGCTCGGAGCAGTCATCAGGACAAGTTGGAAGACGGAAAATACTTTATGTACAGTATTTACATGTTGACGGTCTTCGTGAACAGGCTGCACAGGCACGGCGCTCCTCGATGCGCCGGATTAAATGTGAAGGTTGGGGTCCACCCCCCATATCCTCCTCTCCACGCGGTGGCCAAGAGTCCGCCAATCCTGCACCATCTGCTGGTGCACAATAGTGACCACGTCTGCGCCTCCAAGGGTCAGTACCTGGTCGATGAGAAAGGACCACGAGACTGGGGAATGACCGCTCTGGTGACCCTGTTGGGGGAGACGGTAGCTTGTTGACAGCGCCTGTCGCAACAGGGTGGGGTAAGACCGGCCCGGCGAAATCAGCAAGGCGTCGGCAAGGGTGCGGCCCAACAACAACGTGCGCGGGGCTTTATTGTTCCTCCCGCTCTGGTATGTGGACTTGCAGTCGCGTAGAACGACGACCGGAGTCCGTAGTCGGGGCCGGCAAGGGTGCGGCACAACAGTGCCCTGCCCGTGGATGGATGTTGGAACTTTATTTAGAGTCCTGAAAGACGCGACTAGCGCGCAGTGGGCTTCTCCCACGATGGGACGGGCAGGCTAAGCCTGATCGCCGCATCGTGGGCTCTCTGGATAACCCTAATGGCGGAGCACCACTTGGTCGGGTTGGCTTGATCCCTGCCCAGTAACGAGGGGCATCGCCAGAGCATGTGCCCTGCCTATGTCCGCTTCTAATTCTTGATTTCGACTAAGATGCCTTTAACACCCGTCTTTTCCCTGACCCACTCTGCTCTCCTTTTGTGCCATAAGATTGCACCTCTCAATTTCCTTTTCCAAGGCTCGCAGCGTCGTCCTCAATTTAAGTTGAACCTTCTTTGTAAGGTTCCATGTTTCATTTTCGTAGCCATGTACCGGTAAGATGCAGCTGTTACAGTATACCTTTCTCTTCAGGGATAAAGGTAAACTACCATTCATGGGGCGACATGGATATGATTCTAGAATGCCTGTCAAAGGCGCTCCACCCTATTATACTAGAGTGGAGTGGCGCTTAGCCGTCGTCCGACTTCGCCAGCATGAGGCACGTGGCGGCAGGCCCTCCTGGCAAGCCCCGCTCCACTCTGGGCCGTGCGTCGTTGACGGGGGCAAGACGGGCGGTCGCAAGCCCGGGCTCGTTGAAGGTCGGCGGCGTACGCGCTGACCTATCCCGGCAGTTTACTGCACCGCTGGCCTGCTGGACTACCGGAGCATGGAGACAGCTACTCGCCGAGGCAAAAGCTCAGGCGGGCCTCCAAGCCCTGCAGCACTGGGGAGCCAAAACCCAGACTGCCCGGTCTTCGGCCGTCTTCTCCGCAGTCCTGGCCACGCCGTTCTCCTCTGCGCTCGCCAGCCTTCCAAGATGGCGTCTTCCGCGCGCCTCTCCGTGATTCTTTTAGATGCGAAGCAGCTCTTTGACTAGCCTGTGTAACGCTGTCCCTCCGTGCGTCCGTACG
>JALIZH010032382.1:0-17054 GCA_030522465.1 Rhipicephalus appendiculatus
AAGGTGCCAGCCCGTTAAACGATCGGGTGCGACATTTCGCCAGGTGGCAAAAAAAAGTGTGTTCCACACTCGCAGTTGTAGCTACAAGCGGCTAAAACTTCCTGGTTTACATGCAGAGAAATACCCAATAAAGTGCACGTAGGGATGACCACTGCCTGAGTGCAATTGGTATAGCTTCGAATGTGTTATCCAAAAGTTGTAGGTTTGCTCCCTGCGGGCAGGCAAGTTGTCTTTTCGTCCACTTTCCTTCTTTCCTCACTTTTATAATTACTACACTATAAATAATGTCTCCTATACTTTCCTTGTTGCATGTTGGTTTCATGAGGCAATGAAAAAAAGTGGACATGTACAACACAGATTACAGCAGTCGTATAGTTTGTTTTGTGAACAGTAGGGCATACACTCACAATATTTTTTCTCTTCCAGGTGTCTCCAAACACAATTGTGACAGCTACAAGACAACTATCACCACTAGGAAGGCTTTTGAGCTTGTCTCATGCGCTGCAGGAATAGCCAGACACAACTACTCTTTGAAGAAAATAAACCTCTTGAGCATTCTGTAGACAGATTACATAATAAGGAATCCTTTACACATTACTAAATCCTTATGCAGTGTGTAAAGAGACTGGGCATCATGGTATGGGTCAAAAGAGCAAAAAGACAAGTTAAGTGCCACGAGAAGAGGAAGAACACAGGCATTGGTGTCACAAGGCACATGCCAGCATTTGTTGCTGCTCGGAATTAGAGACCAGCTAGTTCTTGCTGGACGTTTAGTCCAGAGCCAGACAATGTATGACACGGAGCACCGAAGCCATGTGCTCTTGCTGGAAATCTGATTCAGAGACCAGGCGAGGTGGTCCGTCATACCAGGAAACCAGGTGAGGTGGTCTACTGTACTAGGGACCAGGCAAGGTGGCTGCTGTTCTGTTTGCTTTTCCAGGTAGCTGCTGTTCCATCTGTTGTTCAGTGGCTGCTGCTGTTTTGGGCTTTCTGTCGGTGGCAAGCATTGTAGCTGGGCTTACTGTGCTACTCTAGAGGCCACAGTGGAGTCTTTTGCTGCCACTTCTGCAGCTCCCAGTCATGCTGTGCTGTGGGTAGACCCATGGTGACGTCCGCAAGTCAAGCAACTCTTTAACTCAAAGGATTCGTCGTGTGAATGGGCTCTCACCACAAAGACAAGGAACGGCGAGAGGCAGTATTTACATTTGTACAAACATTTTATGTTACCAGTACCAATACATGATAAGCTACTTTCTTTTGAGTAATATTTGATGTGAAAAAATTTGTATTTTATTTATCTGTAAATATATATAATTTATTTGACTGAGTGCACTTCGGTTTCAATCGCGTCCTTGGTGAGTGGCTCTGGGCCCACACCATTATGCTTTCCATCACACTTAGGCGTTGTTTAGCGCTCACAGGTTGAAACTGTGCAACTTAAAACTAAGTTATCAATGCAATTTCATTTCTAGCATCTTCAGTTCGTGTCGTATTGGAGTAAATTCAAATTTAACACTCATATCAGAGGCAATATTACTTTTGGTGGCCAGATTTGTAGCAACATGACGCAGTTAGCTTGAGCAATTTTGCATACCAGTCGTTATTCTGACGCAGACACTTGGGCTAGTTGGTGATAACTTGGGCATCTGAACAAATGTAAAGGAACGCTCGTGTAAGGAATATACACGTAGACGCCCTTCCTGTCTACGAGTCTCTTCCTTATTTGAGTGTTGCTTTGTGCTTGTGTTAATATGTCGGCCGTGTTTCATTCTGTGAGCACTGTACTGTCGGCCGCAAAAGTTTGCGGGATTTGCAGCGCGTGGCGGAGCGACGAAAAACTGCATCGCTGCGTCACCTACCGTGACGCGGCGGGTGTTGAGGATATCGGCCCTCAGTTGCTGGATCTTGCGTCACCTACCGTGACGCGGCGGGTGTTGAGGATATCGGCCTCAGTTGCTGGATCTTGCGTCACCTACCGTGACGCGGCGGGTGTTGAGGATTTCGGCCTCAGTTGCTGGATCTGATAAGATCCAGCAACTGTATATCCATTACAGCCGAAACGGATATACATCGGATTTCCGAGGGATATCTGTGGTTGCTTGGGCAGGCCACACGAAGCCAAACGGAGGCAAAATGACGAAGTTTAGACAAATCCGTGTACTACCCATCATTCCCATGCTGGCTGAACCGCCATGCATTTCAAATCCCATAGGCACTCGCGCCAGAGCTCCCTCTAGTGTATGCATAGGAAACTCTATGTTCTTCCCTGCCCTGTTGGGTATCATGTTGGGATTACATGACACGTATGCATGAACACGTCATGCGCATGCAAGCCAGTTCCGAGCGCGCGAGCGTCGTTGTGTTGCGTCGGCATTCTCTGTGGTGTACTGCAGGTTTCTGCAGGTATGTGCTTCGTTCTGCGGTATAGTGACGAATCATGGCTTCTAGCCTGCAATGCGCCCGGCATCTGCATTGTGGTGTCTCCGGCAACCTCATGTGTGCCTATTGGTTCCAGGAATCGTTAGGAAGGCACGCCTGTCACCGCTAGCGCTCAAGCAGCTGTCATTGCTTCTCCTAAGTGAAAGCTACCTTGACCGCCTGCACGTTTGCACCGATGGGTCCTCTTATTCCAGCAGCTCTACCGGAGCAGTAATTGTTCCATCAGGCGACATATCAATGAAACTCAAGTTTTCTCACATCACGACGTCGACAGCACCGGAACTCACAGCGCTACAAGGTGCGGTCAAATACATACTTCGGCAGCCACCTTATCAATGGGCCATCTTTTGTGACTCGAGGTCAGCTTTACAAGAACTGCAGTTTGCCATGCGGCATGGTTTACACGAGCAGCTGCTCTATGAAATAAGGCGAGACTACCACGAAGCAGTCGAAAGCGGACATGATATAACATTTCAGTGCCTGCCGAGCCATTGCAGAATTGTCGGCAATGACCGCGCCGATGAAGCCGCATGATCGGCTCGTGAAAGGGACCTGCGGATGCCCATACCGCTCTCTAGAACGGACGCGGCACGACAACTGCAAATCGCTTGCTCGTCGAGTCACACTTCTACAATGGAAAACGCAGGGTTTCTCCGCCCAGCACTTATATTCCATTGACCCTAATTTATGACTTCATTTGTCATGCAGGACTCTCCCGTCGAGATGCAACTTTGTTGTTTCGCATGTGGTTGGGTGTAGCATTTACGAATGCATACTCTCATCTCATAGGAATGGCTAACAGCGCGGCATGTAACTTATTCGGCTGTGAAAATATTCTGTGCCACTGTCCATCCTACCAGACTTAGAAACGTTCTAGGAGCCAAACCCGAGCGCCTTGTTGCAAGACCGCTATGCGAAACGAAGATCCGGGGACCTTGGCCGAAGGTTTCGTTCATGTACAAGCCCACGCAAGCCCTACTTCGCTACCTGAAGGCTACCAGACTTCACGAGAGTCTGTAAACTACCAGCGCGAGTAGGTGTTATGTGTCTTCTCAATAAGTATTCATTCCCCCCCTTTTTTTTTCTTTCTTTCTTTCTTTCTTTCTTTCTTTCTTTCTTTCTTTCTTTCTTTCTTTCTTTCTTTCTTTCTTTCTTTCTTTCTTTCTTTCTTTCTTTCTTTCTTTCTTTCTCCTGCTCTTGCTCCTTTATCTTTTCCCCACCCCACGTGTAGGGTAGCCAACCGAGCCAAGCTTGGTTAACCTCCCTGCCTTTCTTCCTCGTTTCTCTCTTTCTCTCTCTGCTGACAGAATGCCTCGGTGCGCGCATGTTTGGTGAGGCTGACACGGATGCTGGATCATTACCGTGACCAACGCCTCCTCTATATTTTTTTCAATGCCAGTGTAAACGCTCGCTCCTCCATGGGAGCCGTCGGTGTGCCTTAGTTCAGGGAGTGGTCGTGATGCGACGCCATATAAAGAGTACAGCTGCTTGCGTCACACGTGCGTCCGAGCGCTTTCCCACGGAGATACTATAGACGCGATTTCCTTCTTCGATATCACGCGTCTGTCCAATTTTTCACTTCGTGCTCCTTCATTGTGGCTCGAAGCAATGCCGCCGCCGCCTCACAGAGCTACTGTGGCATCTCTTAAACAGCTCTCAAAGGCAGCGCATGCAGCGGCGTCGCAGTGACGCGTCCCTATTGGTTACCCGCATAGCGCCACGAACGGCGACGCGCTATCTCAAAACACCGTGTCTCTTACAGAGCAAGCGTGACCGCTAACATAGCGAACTCGAGAGATGCAAGATGTCACCCCACAGATCTCTACAAAACTGAACAAAAAATTGCTTTATCTGATTTCCGTTGTGAGCATGATGTAAGAAAAAAAGTCACAGTTTCACCGCACGGGTGAAGCAATGAATGCGATAGCAACAAATTGTAATGTTATACAAAGTGAGGCTAGCAAACTCTTTTGGATCCCTTAGCACGCAACTCTACAAAATGCTGGTTTCAGAGAAATACGGCCGCTGCACGGACACTCTTCGCCGCCCGCTGACGGCCACCGAGATAGCGAGATAACGCGCGCGCCGGGACGTTTCCTCTCTGCTTGAGCATTCGGTGTCCGGTCTAACAGGATCTTATCGCATGCGCCTCGGAGCGACGGAGATGGGCCGGCTCGTTTGATCTCCGCTTCAGCCGGGTGCGAAGCCCCCCCCCGCTCGCGTGGTATTACCCGCGGGTAGAACGTACGATGCGCTGCAGGATCTTATCAATTTGGACTTTATACGCGACAGGACGGTGACGGCAAAAACCCGCCAAGACTGTCTGTATAATTGTTATCGCAATAATATATATGACTTAGGCAATGCACTGCAGGCACAAGGTTATCTGCATTCAGGTAGGAGTCCGCGCGGATAGAGTGCAGAGTACAGCCTGTACAACGCGGAAACGGCGAGAACACGAACGCATGCGAAGCGAAACGGAGGCAGATCAGCCTCGCATCTCGCTGTGATTTAAAATAAAAAAAATAACTTCCCCATCTCCCGCTAAAGGGAACCATGTGTGGATGCGAAGCAGCGGGGAGATGGAAACGTCGCCGCTCTCGTTTCGCGGCAGCGGCGGGCGCTTATCGCGGCGCTGCACAGGAGAGAGAATGAGGCGCGCTCCGTCATTTTGATACCGCGGAACTACCGTGGGGCCCCCCAGCGCAGTATGCAGCTGTCGCACCACCTTCCGCGCGCCGCTCCGTAGAGGATTCCTAGAGGAGAAAACCGTAGGAGAGGAGAGAGAGAGAGGGGACACGCATGCGCTGTGGGACGCGGGAGCCGCTCCGTAGAGTAGAGGCTTCCTAGAGTAGAGAAAGCGGGTGAGCGTAGGAGAGAGCGGGAGAGTACGCGCATGCGCTGTGGGGATGTCGGACGCGGGCGCCGCTCTGTAGAGTAGAGGATTCCTACAGCAGAGAAAGGGGCTGAGCGTAGGAGATAGGACGCGCTGTGGGACGCGGGCGCCGCTCTGTGGACTATTCCTACAGTAGAGAAAGGGGGGTGAGCGTAGGAGAGGGGACGCGCATCCGCTGCCGGGATGTGGGACGCTCCGTAGGGCAGAGGATTCCTAGAGGAGAGAAAGGGGGAGGAGACGCGCATACGCCATGGTGGTGTGGGACGCGGGAAGGAGGGATGCACGCCATTTCTCTCTCTTTTTTAGATGCGAAGCATCTTATGCTCAGGTGCTTTGTCCGTCCGGCGTCCCGCGTCCGGCCACTTTCATGAAGTAAGGAAGCACCCACTATGCGAACCAGAACACTATCGTACAATAAGGCCGTCAACCACCATTACAGTTACCAGAGTCATGGCCGAGAGCAGAGAGGAGCTGCTTAGCAATGGCTAGACAGGTGATGTCTGTCGCCCAGGTTGACTCCATTCTTTGATCGTGCTTGCGTGTGCTTGCGGGGGCTCAGTTCATCCCTCCTTCCCGCGTCCCACACCCCCCACAGCGCATGCGCGTCCCCTCACCCTCTCTCTCCTCTCCTACACTCACCCCTTTCTCTCCTTTAGGAATCATCTACACTACGGAGCGGCTCCTGCGTCCTACACCTCCCCCCCCCCACGGTGCAAGCGCGTCCCCTCCCTCTTTCTCACCTCTCCTACGCTCACCCCCTTTCTCTCCTCAAGGAATCCTCTACACCACAGAGCGGCGCCTGCATCCCACAGCGCACACGCGTCCTCTCCTACGCTTACCCCTCTCTTTCCTCTAGGAATCCTCTGCTCTACGGAGCGGCTCCTCGTCCCACAGCGCATGCGCGTCCCCTCTCCTAGGATCCCCCCTTTTTCTCTCCTCTGGAATCCTCTAAGGAGCGGCGCGCACGATAGGTAGTGCGACAGCTGCATACTTTGCCGGGGGCGCCATGGTAGTTCTTCGGTATGAAAATGACGGAGCGCGCGCGCCTCATTTTCTCTCCTGTGCAGCGCCGCGATGAGCGCCCGGACCGCTGCCATGAAATGAGAGCGGCGACGTTCCTCCCGCTCAAGCTAATTATCTCCTCGCTGCTTCGCATCCAAACATGGTTCCCTTTAGCCGGAGAATGGGATGCTCGGGGCTGTGTCCGTCCCTCCCGCGTCCGGCGTCCGGTCACTTCCATGAAGTAGGGAAGCAGCCACTATACGAACCAGAACACGGTAGTACAATAAGGCCGTCAACCACCATTACAGTCACGAGAGTCGTTGCCGAAAGCACAGAGTGGCTGCGTAGCAATGGCTAGGCAGGTGGTGGGTGCAAGCAAAGAATAACGCGCATCACCGTTGGTGTCTGTCGCCCATGTTGACTCGGTTCCTTGATCTTGCTTACATGCGCTTGTGTGGGTGTTGCAACTTGCAACTTCCGAAGAAGTTGCTCCGTTCACGCGCGGCGCAATGCCTCGAGTCACGTTCAGCTTTGTTCGTTTGACCATCAGGTCGAGCATGAGTCTTCTACCGCATTGAAGCCTTTAATTTCTTCACCGAAGGCGTTTGTCTCTTCAAAGTGGTGCCGGAAACCCGCCAGGAGCCATCGAACGACGGCATCCACAGCAACCGAGGGCAGACAAGCGTCTGATTACCATCTCGACCGGCCAATCGTCGAGGCTGCCACGTCTCAACCGACCGCCGTCATGGACTCGCTTAAAGGCAAGCGCAAAGCTCATCGCACCCTTTTAACGAAGCTGGTAAATGAAATCGAGGCGGCTATTTGAAATGACGGTGCAAGCTTGCATGATCTTCAGGTACTCGCAGACCGATTGCAAGGTATCACCGGCGAGCTGAAATCTATTGATCGGGAGATAGAGCCGTATTTAACGGGCCCCGACAGTGAGCAAGAATTCCTTCGTGCTGCCGAGTACATAGACAAGGCTGTTAGTTACTCGTCAAAACTGAAGCCATCGGCAGAACCTGCACCGCCAAACCTAAACCTTACCGCAGCGGATACACCGACTTCTAGTCACAGCATAAGGCTTCCTCGTCTGGATCTTTTGAAGTTTAACGGAACGCCTCGCAACTGGCCTCCATTTTGGGAACAGTTTCAAACCGTAGTCCACGAGAACCCGACTTTGACGGATGTAGACAAGTTTGCCTATTTGAGATCAGCGCTGACAGGCCCCGCCACTGCTGCTATCGCCGGACTGCCTGCAAGTTCGAGGTGTTATCAAGATGCACGGGCCATCCTCATTGCTCGATTCGCTAAGGAAGACATCATTGTCAAAGACCACGTCGAGCACCTCATCGACTCACAACCCGTTCGGTCAACAGCAGATGTACGCGGATTGCGTCGCTTGTATGACGACATCGAGGCTAATATTCGTGGTCTCCGGGCATTGAAGATAACAGAGGAATCGTTCTCAACCGTTCTACAACCGATCATCCTCCGAAGTCTACCACGAGAGTTGGTACTCGAGTACTACCGGCGTGGCGAACAAATCAACGAACACCCGTCGCCTAGTGGAAACGACGCAGTAGGTGAGCCGACGTCTTCCGCATCGCAGAGCAGCCTACGATCTCTGCTTGACTTTATCAGCAGAGAAGTGGAAGCACGAGAACGCTGCGAGTCCTGGAGCGTTGAAACGGACCGAAAAGCGAGCTGAACAAACTGAAGCAAGCAGATCATACCAGAAGCCATTCAAGTCGAACACTTCGAAAGAAGTAGCACAGACTTCAGAGTACCGCACACGAACTGTCTGTTCCTTCTGTAACAGCGACGAACATGCTACCGAACATTGCAAAGCCGCGCTTACTATCACAGACAAGAAGACCAAGCTTCAGCAAAAATGGGCGCTGCTTCAGATGTACAATGAAATCTCATCTGGCGAAGGATTGCCTCAGAAAGGTCAACTGCCTTAAATGCCATCGACGACAAGCGACGACCATGTGCGAGCCAAGCGTCATGGCTTCCAATTCTGAGAGTGCGCCCACACCCCTTCAGATGCCAGCGGTCACGGGACAACGACTCATTTACCTTCAAACCGCGATCGTACATGTATCTTCCGGTCCGACAAGTGGTGTCATGCGCATTCTTTTTGACGGCGGAAGTCGGAGAACGTTCGGGACAAGCCGACTTGCGAAACGACTCAAGCGCAAAACGACAGGCCACGAAAATTTGTCAGTGGGATCCTTCGGCGGCCATAACAACAAGCGAAGCTTTAGGAAGGTTACACTGCACCTCCAGGGCACAAGTGAAGTCTCAAGGTACAGCATAGATGCACTTGTCATTGAGAAGATTTGCAATCAACCGGTTCCAGTACTTCAAGACAGCGAACTAAAAGAAATGTCAAACCACGGCCTTATAATTGCTGGTTTCGACTTGCCAGCCAATCACGTTGACGAGACGTCAATAGAGCTTCTAATCGGAGCCGACCACTACTGGGAACTTGTGACAGGCCAAACACAGTCCTTAAACCAAGGTTTTAGGGCAGTGGAAACAGTATTTGGCTGGACAGTTCACGGACCAGCGACAACCAACTTGACAGAGCTGTGCACGGAAGCCATGGTTCTGAACGTACAAGCTGGCCATATAAACGATGCAATCGAAAGATTTTGGAACGTTGACTCCGTAGGAACGGAATCACCACAGAACGAGGACGATCATGTTCCGACATATTTTAAGGAGTCCGTCGACCAAGTGAATGGTCGCTATGAAGTAAGACTTCCGTGGAAGACGGATATTCTACGCGATGACAACAAGGCCGCAGCACAAAGGCGGCTAAGTCAGATGACAAGGAGGCTTCTTCGAAACTCGGAGTTACTGACAACGTATCACGCGGCCATCTCCAAGTACGCCAACGATGATATGGCCGAAGTGGTCGACGACACGGCAATCGCAAAGGGCCTAATATATTATATGCCTCACCACGCCGTGATCAAAGAAGACAGGTCAACGAAGACACGTGTCGTCCTCGATGCTTCTTCACATACGAAAGAACATATTTCTCTCAACGACAGTCTCTACAGTGGGCCCAACCTGAACGCCGATCTAGTTAGCCTACTCCCCGTCTCTCCCCTCCCCCGTCTCTCTCCTCTCCTAAGCTCACCCCCTTTCTCTCCTCTAGGAATCCTCCGCTCCACGGAGCGGCCCCCGCGTCCCACACCCCGACAGCAAATGCGTATCCCTTCCCCCCTATCTCTGCTCTCCTACGCTCACCCCCTTTCTCTACTCGACGGAGCGGCGCCCAATGCCACAGCGCATGCGCGTCCTCCCCCCCTCTCTCCTACGCTCACCCCCTTTGTCTGCTGTAGGAATCCTCGACTCTAGGGATCGGCGCCCGCGTCCGACATCCCCCCAGCGCATGCGCGTCCTCTCCCCCCTCTCTCCTAGGCTCACCCCCCTTTCTCTGCTCTAGTAATCCTCTACTCTACGGAGCGGCTACCGCGTGTCACACCCCCACAGCGCATACGCGTCTCCTCTCTCTCTCCTCTCCTACGGTGCCCCCCGTTCTCTCCTCTAGGAATCCTCTACGGAGCGGCGCGCGACAGGTGGTGCGACAATTGCATACTCCGCTGGGGGCACCACGGTAGTTCCGCGGTATAAAAATGACAGAGCGCGCCTCATTCTCTCTCCTGTGCAGCGCCGCGATGAGCACCCGGGCCGCTGCCGCGAAACGAGAGCGGCGACGTTTCTCCCCACTCAAGCTAACCATCTCCCCGCTGCTTCGCATCCACACATGGTTCCCTTTAGCGGGAGACGGGGATTTATTTAGATGCGAAGCATCATCTCATGCTCGGGGCTATGTCCGTCCCGCGTCCGGCCACTTTCATGAAGTAGGGAAGCACCCATTATGCGAACCAGAACACTGTAGTAATATGAAGGCCGTCAACCACTACTACAGTAATCAGAGTCATGGCCGAGAGCACAGAGAGGCTGCTTAGCAATGGCTAGGCTAGTGGTGTCTGTCGCCCAGGTTGACCCCATTCCTTGATCTTGCTTGCATGTGTTTGGAGGAGGCCTAGTCCGTCCCTCCTTCCCGCGTCCCACACCACCACAGCGCATTCGCGTCCCCTCCTCCTCTCTCTCTCTCCTCTTATACACTCTTTCTCTCCTCTAGGAATCCTCTACTCACGGTAGCGGTCCCCGCGTCCCACAGCGCATGCGCGTCCCCTCCCCCTAACCTCTCCTACTCTCACCCCCCTTTCTCTACTCTAGGAATCCACTACTCTACGGAGTGCCGCACAGCGCATGCGCGTCCTCTCCCCCCTCTCTCCTCTAGTAATCCTCTACTGTACGGAGCGGCTCCCGCGTGCCACACCCCCCACAGCGCGTGCACGTCCCCTCCTCCTGTCCTACGGTTCTCTCCTCTAGGAATCATCTACGCAGCGGTGCGCACGACAGGTGGTGCGACAGCTGCATACTCCGCTGGGGGGCGCCATGGTAGTTCCGCGGTATGAAAATGAAGGCCCGGGCCGCTGCCGTGAAACGAGAGCGGCGACGTTCCTCCCGCTCAAACTAATTATCTCCCCGCTGCTTCGCATCCACACATGGTTCCCTTTAGCGGGAGATGGGGATGTTTTTTTTTTCTCTTCTTCTCTCTTCTCCGCATCTTTAATACCCTCTCCCCCATTTCCCTACAGGCACTGAGCCGTGCTCCCAATTATGGCTGCAAAAGTTGCGTCTTTTCCTTTCCTGAACCTCTCCTTCTCCTCCGGAGTTGATTAGCATCTGCAAACGAAAATCGTCCATAATTGTCGGTTTCTAAGGGGACAGTTGCCACCCCCGGAGAAAAGTTTAAACAATACAAAGGCAGTCGCATGGCGGCACCTGCAAGCTGGAAATGTTGTAAACCCGGTCTCGGTATACCATGTTCTGAGCGACTATAGGAAACACGATAAGTGGTAAGCACTGAGGGGCGAGATGAAGGCTTGACCCACAGCTGGGAGTGTAATACCTTTTCAGGGGCTAAATGAACTATATATAGCAGAGAAGCCTGGGAAGCCTTGCTGCGGAGCGAGGGCCCTGCTTCACAGCAACAATCCATCCGCCTGGCGGAAGAATCGGCAAATGGGTCGAGACCTCTCTGCCTGCTTTTAATCGCGGAAGTGCCGGCCCCGGTCATGTAGGCCTGTGTGCCGGGGCCCCCTTATTTGGCAGAAAACGAAAGTGCAACCATCATCATTGTCTACGGAGGCCATTCGTTGTAGTACGCCATAGCCAACATCTTGGGGCGCGCGGCCGCGAAGAGGTCAAATTTCAAACTGCACGCGGCGTGCAGTTTGAAATTTTACCGCCTTTCTCGGCATGTAGCGTTGAAAATCTTGGTACACGTGATCGTGAGCGCTCAGAGTGTGCATTGCACTTGTCAGCTCGAAATGGTTAGACCTGATGTCTTTAAGAGCTTCAAGCCGCAGCACACTCTGCCGACTGCTATGGTCCGTTAGTGCAGAACATTAGGGAGCACTGCAATGACGTCGCACACTCCTGCAACGCACTGTCAAACATGCGGGCATGTCACGAGGTATTTCTTTTGTATTTTGCGGGCATTTGTAGTAAGCAGAGAAATACTACTGCTTCATAGATAGAACGCCAGAAACTGTATAATGACATGTTTTGCGAAGTGTTGTGCAACTTTCACGGGAATTTTCGCGCAGCTTCGTTGCTTCAAAGGTTTGTAAATAATTTTGTTTGATTAGGCAGTTAAGAAGAACACAAAAGCTAGTGTGACATACTCCATGCGACAGTCAGCAAAATGAATTTGGTCGTGTTGCCGTAGAGTGCGTCGGAATATTTTTTAAGCTCTCGCTACTGACTCATAGAGGGCGCCCTGTACATATCTTTGGTTTTTCGCATGTTTAAACAGCGTGACTCCGTTTACTTTACTGCCGCTGCAGGGTGTATTGTTCTCTACGAGTATAGCGCTTAGATTTTTTATGACAAGGATGACTAGACGCCGGATTTTTGGGCACAAAAAAATCACATTTTAGGCGCCAAAAATAGGCAGGAAAAACAATAATTTAGGCACCAAAAATAGGCTGGCTAAACATATTTTAGGCCTCCAACGTCCCAAATGTAGGCACAATAAATTTTTACATCAATGCAAATAATTTCAAAACGAAGACGTCAGTGACCGATCCACGACAGGAAAGCAAAAAAAAAAATAATATAGCAGCTTCGCACTACGTGTGCCAAGCCTGAGGGAACAGTGCAGCTCGGTGCCCTTCATTGTTTCTCTTTAAATTTCGCTGTCTTTTTAAGTCTCTTTCTTTTTCTCTCATCCCTCTGTTATTTTTATGTCTTTCTTTCGCTATGTATAAATTACTTTCTATATCTCGCTCTTGCTCTCCCTTTCTTCTTTTCCTTTCTCTCCCGCTCTCTATTTATCTCCTTTCTAGGCCATCCTTTACTCTCTCCCTTCTTCCTTTCTCTTTTTTCCTAACCCTCCCCACTCTCCTCCTCAACTGCACTTTCTATTCCCACGCCTTTAGCATAATATAGTATACAATGCTATGTTATGCTCGGCCAGCGTGCCTGAATTGCCGAGCGGTTACGACGCTCGCATTCGGATCGTGGGTACGCGGTTTCGAATGCCGCTTCGCCAAGAAATTTTTTTCGCCAAGAATATCTCTCTTGCTCTTTGTTTCTATATCTTTCTTCTTTCCTTTCTCTCTGTACGTCTTCTCTCACCCATCAGAGTTATTGCAGGCAACGCCGGAAAAATCGGCACTCGTGCTCTGAGAGTGGAGCAGAAGAAAACGAAAAACGACGAAGGGAAAGAAGAGGCCTGAAGAAAGCGCGTGTCGGATTCATGATGATGATAAGTTCTCTTTACCCGTCACGGACCAATGTACGGCTTAAACAGCTCCGCTGTTAAAAATTTTCTTTTTTTATGATGGCACAAAGATGCCAACAGTTGAACATAGCCGGGCAACTGTCGTTTTTCCCGCACAGTTCGCAGAACACGGTCTCCTTCTATTCTGTAGCATAGTGAGTCAAGTGTCCACTGCAGGATCAACGCACTGCTTGGTCTCTTTCTTTGCGGCATGGCTGAGAAGGGCAGCACAGGAGCAGATAGTCAGACCGCTAAAAGACCTGATCAGAAGGATGCCCCGTATTGGCTGTGTCTAATCGCGCAGGGTCAATTTCTCCCCCTATCGGTGAACACCTTCAGAAGTAAACTACACACAAAACAAAAGCCGCGTTTACATAACATTTTTTGCTCTCTTGATCTTCAAACTGATTTTCCCTTGACGGCTCTCCTCGGTTTCGTATTCGCGAACCACTCGCGCCATATCAGCGCGGCGGCGTGTGGTGGCCGGCACATCCCATTTCACTGCTGCGAGCGGTTGGTTTCCGGAATTTCCTTGAACTAGAAGCTAGGTTGAACCACTCAGAGTTCCGAACAATAAAGCTAACCCTGAACAATATTCATGTTTGCTGCCCGGACAACATGAATAGCGGTCTTCCAACTACACTCTAGAGCGAAATTTGAGCTTAAATAGCGTTAATGTAGGTGGAAAATTTCGAATACAGGCATTTATAGGCACTTATAGGCATTTAGGCACAAACGCCAAGAATAGGCATTTATAGGCACTATAAAAAGAAACACTATAAAACCCCTTCTTAACGTCTAATTCATGCTCATATATCAAAATGGCGCGATAGGAACTCAAGGAACACGATAGGAATTTGCCTAAAATTCGGTCTCTACTGATGACTGCTTTTCATTGATGATAAAAACGCCGCCGAGAATCAGTTTCAGTGGTGAAGTAACGACTTATTTTTCTTTGACTCTTTCAAATTAATGGAATTGAAGAAAGAAAGTGAAAGTGAAATTAAATACGTTGCTTATAAAAATTGCTAATGCTTACAGCTGGCGGGTACGGCTGCCCACTTTTCGCTGGAGTGGCTTGCAAATACCATTGCAAGAAGGATGGATTCAAGGAGGGCTACTGCGATGGAAGACACCGTGCTGATTGCCTTTGTTCTGGGTGTAAAACCAAAACTAAGACACGCTGCAAATAAATATTACGCGCAGACGAAATCGGCTTAATTATATTTACTAACCCGTTTATATATATATATATACATATATATATATATATACATATATATATATATATATATATATATATATATATATATATATATATATATATGTGTATATATATATATATATATATATATATATATATATATATATATATATATATATATATATATATATATATATATATATATATATATATATATATATATACACACCTTTATTGCAGCCCTAACAGGGCTATAGCCCAGGTGGGAGGGCTATATAGGTCTAATAAAAGTACAAGGAAGAAGGGAAAATAAATTCTACGAAGCGTAAAACAAATGCGCAAACAGAACAACACTTGATAAAAATGAAGTAGCTTATGTCTGTTTAAGATGCTCTTCAATTGTAGCTAAAAGTCATTTAATGGTAACAAGCGAGTGCTGCCAGGGAGAAAGTTCCAAAACATTATGACAATAGTGATGTGGTACGATGTCGACTAAACATGTGTCCGCAGACTCTTGTAAGTTGGTTGCCGTCTAGAAAATAGTCAAAAGAGAAACGTTACGTCGACTCGTAAATTACAGCACCGCTAGTTAATTGCTTTTAAGATTCATTTGCCAAGTTTTGCACCATTCGCTAAAACACATGAGCGATAGCGCAAGCTTGTGATTGTCATAAAATGGAATTAACTGGCACCTGTAGAATTGAATTGTCTGCATTAAAGTATATTATTAGATGAGGTACTAAGCGGCAATTCATAAATGTATAAAAAAATACTGACGAAGTTATACACATCCTTGAGGAACACCGGACGTGACACCAACGGTAGATTATTTTGTTCAGTTGAAAAAAGGGAAGAGAAATTATAAGGCGACAAGGATCCAACCTGGCTATGCAAGCAACCATACGATTGTTATTGAGTAGGGAGCTTAGTTTTACCAGTAGCTTGAGAAGAATCACGGATACAAAGCCTTTAGAGAAATAACTAAAAAAAAAAAACACCGCCCAAGCACTCCGTACAAATGGTTAACCAGCGAAGCTGAAATGTGCTGCCCCAGTGTTTAGCAGCGGGGTTCAACCCGACGCTGCACTGCAGCCTTCCCCAATTATCGTTGCCAGGTTGTGGTCGAACCACAGGCGGTCGCAGACGTCGCAGCCGAAGCCAAAGTGCCGCTGGAGAAACTCTCGCCTAAAGCGGGCGTTCCCCCCGGCGAACGCGCGCGCCCGCAATCACGTCGACGCTGTTTGCCCACAACGCCGTTTCTTCGGCGCGCCAGAGGGCGCGCCGTGGCTGCAAGCGTTTGACCTTGCAAGCGTCGTACCCAAGCTCGCGCGCCAATGGCGCGCTTGCTTAGGTGACGACGCTCCCAGAACGACGTAACTGATAGCACAGCCAATGGAGACCGCTCGTGACACAGATGCCGAGCGGTATTTCGTTTCTCCTAGCCATATACAGCTTTCGCTGTAAAATTGATGCACCCTTAAGCTTCGCTAAAAGAGTTGAACGCGATTGCGATATCCTGTGCCTAGTGCGTACTTCAATCACTTAGTGCATACTATGTAATGGGTAGCATGCTTTAAACCACCAGCAAAGCGCGTGAAATGTTCCCGAACCTGTTATGTGCCCACTACGGGGTCTTAAGGGAATGCGCACAATAACGTGTGCCTTTTGTAATGGGTGGCTGGTTTCAAACCACGATATCGTTGGGATATTCACATGTTCTGACGCCCGATGGGAATGCGCGCTTGTACCGCGCGATATTACTGCGATATTACATGTTTTATTGTGACGCCTGTATACAGGACGTGTGTGTTTGTGAAGTGTTATTTTCACTGCATTTCCAATCAGAGGAAGTTATTTTCAATGTAATTCCAAGCAGAAGCCTGGCTGTGTGGTAGAACACCTGCTTGCCATGCAGACAGCCTGGGTTCGATCCTCTCTCGGACCCGGAAACTTTTATTATTTTGTTTATTTGCATCTTTCTCGATTTTTCGGTCACGGACAAGATGATGATTTTCGCTCACAACCAACGACGTCGACACCGACGCCGACGTCGGAATTTTGGCGAAACGAGTTCTTTAACGCTGTCGCGTTAAAAAAATGGCATGCACTTGATTACCGAGATCTGAATTATAAGTGACATCTTGTGCAATATAAACACAGTGGGTTGCGATGTCACAATCACAAAGGAAACCATGCTGAGCTGGTCTTAGGATATTGTTGAGGTAAAGGAATTTGTATTCTTGCGAATTGTTTTGTTTGACAAGTTTTAACAATATGGTTTAAGAGATATCAAACTGCTAGGAGATATAAGTTGTTTATCACCTGTGTTATACGAAGGAAGCGCTTTGGCTTTTGTCAAAGAAGATGGGACCACAACAGAGTTTACAGATTTCTGAAAGTTTACAGTAAGGCACTGCGCTTCCGATAGATGGCAGCTTGCGAGGAAAGAGTTTGGAATGCCATCAGGGCCGATACAGTTTGTAGCATCGTGTAGTTCAATACGTTGCGCAACATAACTAAACTTTTGAACAACAGAGGTATAGAAGGTAAAAACATACCGGAAGTATGGATTGAACGCTTTCAAAACTACAACGGGGTCTTCAGCTAATGCGCCCTTAATATTGAAAGATGCA
>JALIZH010032383.1:0-14479 GCA_030522465.1 Rhipicephalus appendiculatus
GAAACGTATACGCCCAGGTATACACAGGATGAGCGCGAACTAAATAGTGTCACAGTTGTTACTTCACAGCGCGCTCTTTTCGCAAACGGGGACTCGGCAGCGAGCAAAGTGACCTTCGTGCGCTCTGTAACTAAAAGCCCAAGACGTACAAGCCCCCCCCCCCCCTCGCCCCCCACCGCGAGATAAGCGCGCGCGGGCTACCACGCACCGTAGGGCAAAGTACAGCCATCTCGCTGGTCATAGGCGGAGAGTACGGGGGGCTCGGGCCCCCCCCCCCCGGACGGCCTCACGGGGGGCAGAGCCCCCCCCCCCCCCGGCGCCTGCCCGGGATATTTTTTAAGAGCGTGGCTCAGGTCCCCGTCCATTGACAACGAGCGTTTGGCCTCCTGTCTGGCAGCTATCTATTTGACAGGGGGGCTGTTACGATCGGCCTTGGAAGCCGTCGCGGCAGAGGCCGCGGAGAATGCTCCTGTTTTTCTAAAGTCCTCCCGGGTTCGCTGCCCTTCGGGGGAGCAGGTCTAATCCCTTTTCCTGGAATGCGTGCGGCGTGGTCAAGTGACCAGAAATTCCAGCGGCAGTGCCGCGAACAGCCCTTTGTGGCAAGATGCTGCCGGCGGAGGGGGGACGAGGCTGCTCGTCACATTCCAAGCAACGAGGAGACAAAGCCGAGGTCCAGTCCACAGAACACCTGCTGCGTGTTGTTGCCTGGCGGAGGATCTTCCTAACAAGCCGTGACATTCTTCGGCACGATCACAGAGACTCTACCCCCCGGCCGGAAGAATTCCGGGAACCAGCACCGGCCAAGATCTGCAAACGTGTGCAAAAGTTGGTACTGTGCGCAAAACTGTGGTGCTCTTGTCGTCACCATACTTGGTCATCGTTTCGACGGTGCCCTCTCCACGTGCACCTATTGGCCGTCGGTCCCCAGTCTCGTGGGTGGAGCTACAAGGCCATCGAGAGCCGTATTGGCCAACGATGTGGACAATGCGCCCAGAGTTGGCAACGCGGCGACATAAAAGCCCAAGACATGTTTTTGTAACTAGTCTCTCAATCTGTCATCTTTCGTCATGCAAATAAACTTCTGTTAAGTTTTCCTCCCGAGTCGCTCACTGCCACGGCTCTCTGCTCCGGACATCGATGGGCCTGCGGTTCGACACCTTACGCTCGGCACCACGCTACCCGCTGGTCGGCTCAAGCAGCAGGCCAGTCGCAACAGGGCTCTTTATACCCGCTTTTTTCATTTCAGGCTTTTACAAGTTAAACACTCAGTGAATAATTCCCCGTAAAGAGATTTGTATGTGCGGAATATGTTGTGTTAACAAACAAATGAGGCGACCTCTTAGTGTTCTATAGTGGTAGAAAATTGTATTTTCTACCACCTGAAAATTATTTTTGGCCATCACAAATTGAAGATTAAAGCATCCTGTACCAGCATTAGGCCACTGTCTTATGTCTGGTGCATGTTTTAACAAAGTAATGCATGTCAATAAAGAAAATAGGCGGGTCCCACTCGTTGTGGGAATCGATTTCACGGGATGCAGTCACCGAGTAGCAGCCTATACGGCATTTTTCGCTTTGAGCCAAGCGTTGCGAGGAGGGTCGATGTCTTTGTGTAAGTTGAAAAATAAATCGGGAGTCATCACAAGAGATAGTCATACTGATATCGCGGTGTAGGCGCCAAAGAGAATAAGGTGGTATTAAAGTCTTTAATTTAGAAGGCGGACATGCTCTCTCTCTCTCGATATATATATGAAGCGACAGGGAGAACAATGTACAAGGAGAGCAAGCCGGGCCCCGCCCCCTCCGGCAAAATGAAAACTCTCCGCCTATGTCGCTGGTAATGCTAAGAACACGCTGATATTGAATACCCCCCGAGATCGGCGTATCGCCAGCGGTAAATGGTGTATATAAATATCTCGCCGTTACTATGAAGAAGGACGTGCGCTTTCGTGGCTCAGCGCTTAACGCCGCGCGCTGCGGAGCGTGAGGTCGCTTCGATTCCGCGCGTCGGAAAATATTTTTCTCAATTATTTTTCTTTGGAGATTTTATATATATACGCAGAGATACACATACATACATATGCACATACGGGACATGACGGCGACGGGTACGCTGACGGCAAAAAGCAGCCGAGAGTGTCCATATAATTGCTATCGCAATAAAATATTCGTATCATCCGAAATTCGTATAACGAGAAAACATGGGAAATCAGTACGCAACAAAAAAAAGCTGGCGTACATTTTCACTTATTGTTTCTCAGGGTCGCAGCAACGTCATGAACAGCTCTGAACGACTGCCAGTGAAGTTTCTAGACGGGAACGATGTATACGGCGCGTGCGCGGAACCAGATGCGTTGCGACCCGAGACTCTTCAGCCAAACTACGTTTCTCAGGAGGGCAAACAACCGCTCAGAAAGGGAGACAATTGAGGCATACTTGATTAAAAGGGCAGGTAGCCAGTGCGTCAGTGCCCCATCACTAGATCTGAGCGAGGAGGAAGTGACATTTTTTAAAGATAGCCTGTATTGATGTTAGGTTTAGATTGTGCGCTGCCGATTTTGCTCTGAATAGGGTTGACACTTGTTATGTGCACTGACATGTTTTTTACAGTTCGGTTCAGTGTGGTTTCTGGCGCATGCCTAGACTCTGGTTTAGTGGCTCATGATGATTTGCTTGTGTTGCCATGTGTCTATCTTTGCAGCGAGATTACCCTGTTTGACAGCATTTATAAATCGGCGTGGTTTCTGAGAATAAATAGTTGGAAGTTGGCGCCCGTGTATGTCAATTCGTTTCTTCACTTCTTCCCCCTACGCTTTGCGCCGTAACTGTTTTTTCCTGAAGTATGAACCAACTAGCTCAGCAACAAGCCCTGTTGACCCGAGACAATTAGTAGCCCCTTTCTAATCTTAGTTATGCTTTTCTGCATGACATCAAAGTAATGCAGCGGAAGTGACCTAAGGAGCGCTTTGCACTTGGTAGATGAAGGCCAGTAAATTTTAGAAGGACTGTCCTTTGCTGTTATTTTCTTATCGCGGTGGTGTGGGGGATGTTTTTCGGGAGTTCTACAGCTGTGCCCGCACTATCGGGAGGTTTGCTGAAATTTTGAGTATACCGTGCAAATCGGAGAGCTGGCAGGTGTGTGCGTTCCCAACAATCGTGCACGTTGCCGTTGCGAGGCCTAGCTCTTTCTCCAAGACCGTCCCCTTCCCCTTTCAGTCCTCGTCTGCCTTTCACAGGGCGTCTGATTGCAAGGCAATTGCAGGCAGGTGTGAACACAGTACAACATCGATGCCTAGAGCACAGCAGCGCACGTCGACGCGCCGTGTTAAAAAAAACGCGACGCTAACGGCATCCCCCGTATTCACAAACGCTCCTTGAGTTGAACTTGACTTGAACTTGACTTGCCACCCGCCTTCGATGCAGCACAAACTCGTTTCGAACGCGTGTCTTTAGGCGGTGCCAAGGCAGCACAGACACGTTTCAAACGCGCTCACTTGAGGCGGTGGAAAGTCATGTTCAAGTCAAGTAGGGTTTCTGAATACGGGGGGTAAGGCGCATTATGGCCTCCAAGATTCGCGCGCACAATCTCGGAGGATACCATGCGCTGCTTATGGCTGATCCTGACAAACTGGCAGCGCGGTGCGAATGTCCACGCTTGGGTATTCCCAGCCGCGCGTGACTGACGTGTCCTTCGCGGCAGCGCAGGCAGCACCTGTTCGAACCTGCACGGTCGCGGAAGTTCGAATCAAACGTCGCGGGGCGATAAACGGTTCGCATCAACCGAACTCCATTACATGGGTCCCGGCTAATGAGCGTAGGCCGGGACCCCCGCATAATTCGTAATCACTCCGAACTTCGTGCGAGCCGTGATCGTATCACCGAGGTCTTCACTCTCTTTTAGCCCTTTCGCGACCAAATTTTTTTTTCGCTTACTTTGTGGAGCTGTTTTTTTTTAAATAAAACGTTACAATTATTTCAATCATATAACGTTTCTTTTGTTTTCTAATTGCGTAAAGAGATACGGCATGCGCGTTATCAGACGTGGCAATGCAATGGCAGGCGAGACACGGGAGGAGGAGGAATAAACTCTACTGAAAAAAACCATGGACAAGTGAGGCCATCTCGCATCGAAAAACACAACTACAACGAATATAGTCGTCCATAGAGTTAATATACTGACTCTAGAGGAAAAGCTCCCCCATAGGGCCCATGCATTAAAACCTATAACCGCTCGGGAGCCGCCATGATGGAACGATACTCGGCTTTCGGGTGACGTTCACTCACACTCGCCACTGCATGCTGCAATAACCCCTGGCATTTTTGCTTGTTTCGTGGCTCTCTATTGTATCGCAGTTAAGAGACTGTCACATAAAGTCGAGCTTTTAGCTCGTGGCAACAAAACACACGCACGCAAGCAAGCCGGCGCAATCGGCCGCACGCTGCGCGGCAACGCTCAGAAATGTTGACACGATACAAGGATGGTGGCGCCATCTAGTAAACAAACCTGCAAACGCTCCTTTCCGCGTGCAGTAAATTGCATAAATGGCTGTTGTATCTTTCCTAAAAGTAGTTGATATGAACATTAAACAATTTCCGTTCGTTTATAATACGTAAACACACTTGTTTACTATTTTTATTGCGAGAATTTGAGTGTTTTTAAAAGCCATATTTAGCGCTTCTGTAAATTACTGTAATGGCAACTGTGACAACGTTCCAAGAGGTCGCCGCTAGAGGTGTGCGCCGAGACGTCGGCGCGCCGCCGCCGACAGTTTTCGCTGCGCCGCCGCCGCCGACGCCAACTGATCGGCGCGCCGCCGCCGCCGCCGCTGACGTGTTCTCTCGGCGCGATCGGCGCGCCATTTAAGTACGATAATTTTTTTTTCAGTAAACCTACCTTTATTTGACGCCTTCTGCCACCAGTAGATACTCGGTCTTTTCTTAATTATGCCCACTTGGCAAACGCATCGCAATTGATTCGCCTGCTGCTTCAAGTTGGACCAGAAACTGGACCAGAAACACTACGGTGAGCTACTTTCGAGCTCACCGTAGTTATTAACAAGTCTGTGACAAGCGGCAACGGTGGTGTTTGGCGAGGACTGTTGACATACTCGGGCTGACAAGTCTGCTACCTCTCACACAATATGTATTATATGAGGCGGGCTTTGAATAGTAATAAAATGTGTGGAGAGTTGGTGTTGGAATAACAATAAATATGTCTGTGAAAGCGAGCCAAGTAACAACGGCATGCAGTTCAAAGGGGAAGGGCGGGGGCTTGGAATGGAGAGAGCAAGAGCTAGCTATTTTGGGGTATATATATTTAGAAAGAATCAGTTTAAAAACTGGAACACATGACCTTTAATGAATAAAGAAAGGGAAAAGGACAATAGATGAAATGCTTTATCAAACAGAAACGATCCCAAACCTATAGGTTGGCAGGTTCAAGCAAGGTCGACAATTGGACGAGATGGTGATCACAATAAAGCTCGTGTGAAGTAACGCACAGAACATGAATGCGGACGTAACCCTAAAGTGTGGGTGTATAATGTCTTGTGTTTCCTCCACTTTGACCTGCACTCAGTGCGATACTCCACGCCAGACTATCAAAACGAGTAATGCGCCTTTCCTTCGCCTGTTCTACCTCGGACTCAATTCGACTAATTAGCGTACGCGCCGATTTGTCACAATCGTGTTTGAAACAGGACATCATTAACGTAGGTTGCTGGGCGAGTTTGTTCATAATATTCAGAAGAGGAAACCAGCGAAAGACACGAAGACATGCAGTGAAGGAGACCCAATGAAAACACATGATCCGCTGGACATCCGAAACAACTCCGAACATCCGTGGACATCAACGGACTTGCAGGGGATATCAGTCGGACATCCAATGTAAATATGTCCCACAACGGATATCCTAAGAATATCCTGTCTAGGACGTCTATAAAGAACGTATTGCATGGGTATTTTGTGTTCTCAATCTCCTTTGGTAATGTTGACTATGGCTGGGCGCCAATCGCGCATAAAATGAAACTATTCTAGTTACATATTTTTGCTTCACTCAGTCATCGAGTGAAGCAAAAACATGCTTGAAAAAATAAATAATATAGCAATAATTAAAGAGTAATAAAATGATCTTGCATTTTCTGCATAAAAGTTACGAATTTATTCGAAATTTCACGTCCTAGAAACGGGAGAGATGTGTGCGTTAAAGGGGCCCTGCGACACAAATTTAGCGTGCCGTTTTCATCGCTTCTTCTCGAACTGTGGAATGCACCGATACCGTTGCGCGAGTGGCAACGCCAAAAGCAATGCTGTTATAATTTTATTTCTGCGGAGAAACCACACTGTTTTCGGACTGGAGCGACAGACAGCGGCTATTTTTGTGATCGGAAGTGACGCTTGACCACGTGGGAGTGACGACATAGGCCGTTCGTTTTGATTGGTTCGATGCGACAAGTCGCGCGTAATATTCATACGGTCCCAGATAGACCACACTATTGTGCGCTAAAAATGATAAAAGCTCTCTCTATACTTCCTCAGATATAAAAGGATTTCTGTTTCTAAATATGAAAATTTCAAAACAATTGCAAGACGACGCTAGGGGCGCTGCACAACGGCCACCACCACGGCCGGACTAGACTCCCTCCTAGGAGGGAGTCCAGTCCTGCCGTGCCACCACGAGGCGAGTCGTCCGGTACGTCTCTGTAAGAGGCGCGCGGTGATTGGAAGCGGCCTTTGACGTCAGTGGGAGAGTGAAATGCGAAAGGGAACGTTTTTTCTCGTCGTCTGCTGGGGTTTTGAAGTTTGACACTTCCGTTACCGTGTACCGATTTCGATAATTCTTTTTGCGTTCATCTAAGTATTCGGCACTACACGAATTCCAGCGCTGCAGAATGCAGACGAAAAAGCGTCGCAGGGCCCCTTTAATGAACAACAGAAATTCCTCATCAGCTTTGTCTCTTTAAACCCAGCGCCATTTCAAAAATTTTCAAAACCTGAAACAATAAAAAAAAATTAACGTTACTTGCTTTAAGTCAATAAACATACTATTTTTTTTCTTTAAATACATTATATGAACTTTAGTTTGTTAAAGTTTAGCATAATTATCCTATAGTTATGTTGTTTCGCCTTTTATTCTAAGCAACACTAGCAACACTAGCAAGCTAGCAACACGCCGACTTTTCGCGCGCCATTTGTTCCGCTTTCATGGCCTGTGTATGTATTGTGTGGCCGGAGCTCGGTTTGTCGACGAATGTTCAGCGGCGCTATGGACCTCGAGAGTTGTGCAAGCTTGCAGAGCTGCAATAGAGGTAAGTTCATAGTCTTCGAACTTGCTGTAGAGCATTTTCGATGCGCCAAAATGGGATATTTGCACGTGTTTCGTCGGCCCGTTCGTTTCGGCGCAATGTTTGAGAAGGTGTCGCAGCCAGCCGCGCGGCTGGCACAAAATACGGCCGCTGCCTCGCTTTCCGCGTGAGATGTGACTGTAAAGAAGGTAGCCTACATCTTACGTTCCTTGAAGTATGCGCGGATAACAAGCATGAAGAGCAAATTGCAACCGAAGCGAGGATCGGGGGTGCTGCCATGTTACGGAAATCGTCACGCTCTTTTCTGGGCAACAAGCGCTTTTTTCTGGTTTTCCAAAAACCTGCGACGGCGACGGATTGCTCTTCGCGATTTCAAATCCTGTCGCTCGTCGCTGGAAAATCGCGTGCATGTGGTTATGTCTTAAGGTTTCGTATTTGCAGGAAGTAGGACCGCAGGTTGGCGCGGGCCGCGCGGGCGGTTTTGTGACCTTCGCTCGCTGTGTGCCGTGAGCCGCGATGCCTCTACACTCTCATCGTTCGTGAAATCCGCTGTGGCGCGCGGATAATCCATATAGAGGGGCAACGTGCCGCGCACAGATCCAAAGAACCGTGCGCGGGCGGAGGGGGGGGGGAGCGACTCGAAGGGGGGTCGGCATAATAAAAAAAAAGAATCAACGGGTGAGGATGCGCCGCGCATCGGTCGCGCGACTGCAGCGGATGAAAGTAGTTGGTGCGTTTATTACGCGGGAGAAAAAAAAATCCCAATTTTGACGACTAAAGTTCGGGGTGCGTTTATTATGCAAGTGCGTTCATTACGCGAGTAAATACGGTATATTCTTGAGTTTTAGTTGGGTAAAACCCTTATGAATTATGGGCCATAGTGGATGTCTCCATATAAATTTTGACTCCCTGCGGTAGTTTGATATGCTTTACAACGCAAGTACACAGGCGTAATGGTATTATGCCTGTCCGCCGTGATGGTGTAGCGGTTACGGTACTTGGCTGCTGACCCGAAGGTCGCGGGTGCGGTCCTGGCCGCGGTAGTCTCATTTCGATGGAGAGAAATGCTAGAGGCCTGTGTACTGTGCGATGTCAGTGCAGGTTAAAAAAGACCCAAGTGGTCAAGCTTTTCCAGAGCGTTCATTACGACGTGCCTCCATCAAAATGTGGCTTCCACAGCTGTAATTTGATCCCGCAATCTCGTGCTCAGTGGCAGAACACCTTAGCTGTCTTAGCCAATGCGCACCGTGTGGGAATATGTTGTTGTGTAGAGAACTTGGCTTTCTGCATGTTTAAGAGTGACAGCCAGCTTGCATTTTGTTGTTTTCAGTTACTTTCAACAATTTTTACTTTCTCTGACCGCTTTTATTGTTGGCTATCATGAGTTTGCTTAAAGGTAACCTCTTAATTTAACAGGTCACCTCCAAGGCAACAAGAGGACATGGAGGCATCTATTGAAGAACCCATTGATTCCCAAAATTGATAGAATCTTATTTGAAGCTTTCAGTGTTTGCATATTTTTAAAAATTTGTTGAGTTATTTTCTTGTCCAAACTAAATCCTAGTCAAGCCCATGAAGAGGCTTTTTGACCCCAGCCCAATGTTGTAATCAATAAATTTTCAAACTTTCAATGTCATGAGCCAATTGATTAGGACACTCGTAAAGGCGTGTCATGTACTGTGTCAATAAATATTGCACAGGTTCCTTTTTTTGTTGTTGTTTTTGTATCTGCTGTACTCGCCGATACGTATTCTATTTGCAATTTTCAATTTCACTTTATGTGTATATGACGTTTTTTTTGTACTGCACAGTCTCATACATATGCTTTCACTTTTTACAACACGAGACCTGCAGCTGTCATATCTATGCTATCAAGTTTCATGTACAATGCCGTCTTCTTTTAGAGTTTTTTTGATTGCAGGCAGCTAATTCTTGTTAATGTTTAAGAGTTTTGTTTTGAGAAGATGATAAGGAAAGAAGCACCTGCTATTTATGTCCGTGGCCCCACCTTTTATTTGTGCTGCCATGACTGGACATCAGTGACCAGAGTGCCTGCTGTGAGCAAGATGTGAAATATGTCCAGTCACAGTGTGCAATATATGTGTTCTTTCCAACAACTTTGGTCTTAAATAAAAAGGTTTGTGTTTGCAATACACTTGGCTCAGAGTTTCTCTTGCACAAGTGGACATTTAGGCATTATAATGTTGCCATCTGTCGAATTTCATTTAATTGCTAAAATTTCAGCAGTTTGAAGCATGCGTAGTTTTTCTTTGCTTTCAGGTGATAATTGAATTGAGTGCTTCGATCATGTCAGAAATGCACCTCGGTACAAAAATTTGGGCCTGTACTTTAGTCCAGAAAGTGCAATTCTAGCAATTTCAGTGCTTAATACCACTTTTAGAGTAAAAAAGACGTATGAAGACATAGAAAACACCCTGCACAAAAGAGATCCCTTAATCTCCAAGTCACGTACGCAGTGTGTCCCACGGGACTTGCTAGGGATAACCGTCGGATCAGGAAAGAGCGGCCAAACTGACTTGCAAGGGATGTCCGCCGGTGTTGTTTCGGATATGCAGGGAATATCCGAAATCCTGTCGGGGCTGTCCTAAGGACATCCATGGGATATCATTTTTGTCAATGGGGAACAACCAGACAGTACAAGCGCCGGACTTCGAACTAAATGATTATTACAGAATTAAGCCCCCCATACCCATTTTAACCAGCAGCGCATGCATAAATATAGGCTATCTGACCCGTTTCACAGTTGCACAACAATACAAAGCCATGGTGAATGTCAACGTGGTACAAACAGCACATTTCCATGAAACACCGAAATGACGACGCCACGTGGACCCGCTATGTATAGCACCGTGAATTCTTAATCTGTAAGGAAAACTGAGGGATCACTCACACATGATGACACTTTGCCCTGCCTTGTTTTCTTTTGAGGGCATCAAAAACTCCACGTTCAATCTTATTTTTTCCTTTGCCAATGACACTCACTGATGTGAAATCAGGGGCGCAGAGGTAAGTTTCCACCAGTGCCCGTAGGAAGTAGATTGCAGTGTTCACGCAGCCTGTCATTGAATCATCGGCCCGTCTGACCGCTGTACACACGGTCCCATGACAAGCGAATTTGGAAACTTACGTGCCTCTGCGCCGCAAAGGCTGTGGCTGCGCCCCTGATTTCAAATCAGTGAGTGTCACTGGCAAAGGAAGAAATAAGACTAAACGTGAAACTTGTGAAGCCTTTGAAATATGTGTATATATATATATATAGGGGGCAAAGTGTCATGTGTGAGGGATCCCTCAGTTTTCCTCACAGATAAAGAATTTGCGGTTCTAGATAACCGTGCACGTGGCGTTGATATCTTAATGTTTCGTGCAAATAGGCTGTTTGTGCCAACTTGACACGTTTCTTGGCTTTGTACTGTGAATTGTGCAACGTGACAAAGCTCTGATAGCCTATTTACGCATGTGCTGCTGGTTCCTGTGTGTGGGGTTTCTTTAATAAACATTTAGTTGTAAGTCCAACACTTGCCCTGGTTGGTTCCTACGCTGTCTCCGTGTTTTTCGTTGGTTTCTTCTTAAGCAGATCGCTAAAGATAATCACAATTATCGTCATGCGGGCGTAACAACCCCCCTCCCATCCTTCCTCTTCTCCCGATATTTCTCCATCATGCACATGCACGAAAGGTCTTCATCAACGCGCGACGTGAACGAAAGATGTGTTGCACCTTTCGCCCACGAGACCGATCAACCTCCTTTCAGAATGTTATACAGGATATTAAGGAAGATCATTTGAATTTCGAATAAGATAAGCGCCACACTTCACTTTAATGTACCTAGAGAAGAAGCTGCATTTAGGGTAGTGTTTTACCATAGATCACCTGCATACGATTAATCGAATAATTGAGAAAACTGCCCAATAAAAAAAAATCTATATGACATACATAGGCATTCGACTCGGTAGAGATATATCAGCGGTTCTAGAGGCGTTCCTTCGGCACGGAGTACTGTTATGATCGGACTTTATGGCTTGGAGCCACTTGGACGATCGGAATTAAATTATTTCACCAGTCTGCCCTGCTTTATTCCCGGGTCAGCGTTCCCCGAAGAGCACCTGTAGCGGCGACAACACGGCAATCATGCTCTGAACCCTTCAGGGCCGTCGGCGCACCTCGTCAAACCCCTTTGGACTCACCCGACCGACATTGACGGTTCTATGACCTAGGAGGGGCTGTTTGCAGGCGAGGCTGCTTGCTTTGTTCATCGTGCTACGCGACGCACCGAACAATCAGCCGAGAACTTGGGAGATACGTTTCCCACACTCCGAAGTGCCTTCGTGGCCCGACTGGGAGGCACGGGCGTCGCAGCCGCTGTCGAGGAGGCATCGCTGCACCTGACTACGCGGCTGGTTTACAGGAATTTGCGTCACCTCGGCCAGGTCATTGTGCAGTGCAGTGCGAGGCCGTATTGCGTCCTGTGCACTCCTCTCCCTCGCCGACGGGCGAACTGGGCTTGCCTCTTCCCTCTTTCCAGGGTTGGGAAGGAGGCGGTGTTTGATCTTCCCATTTTGGGGCGGAGATCAAGACGACATCTTGATTGGACTATCCTGGACTTTATTGTTTTCCCGTGCAGGGAATCTTGGGAAGGCTAAGGCCTTAAAACGTGAGCGCCGAGACGCTCCAGAGATCTTCCAGCATCATGTAAAATCACGCTACCATGTAAATACTGTAAATAAACGTTGCTGATATCAGCTCCGGCTACTCTGCTCGACTTCTCCTTGAGACATGGCTGGTTCCGGTCCTATGGGCAGACCCCCGACCACATCAGTACACGTGTGTGTCAGTGGCGGAGCCAGAAATTTTTTCGGGGGGGGGGGGGGGGGGGGTTTAACCATACTTTATGTATGTTCGTGCGTGCGTTTGTATGTATGCGTGCATATATACGCAAGCAAAATTGAAAAATGTCGGGGGGGGTTTGAACCCCCCCCACCTCTTTGGCTACACCACTGGTGTGCGTAAACAGCTACTCTGCTTCTCTAAAAAAGTAGGAAAATCCCTCCTAACACTCTGGCAAAAGTGAAAGTACTTTTCAGAAAACCCCCTTTTCTTTTCCTCTTAGGACCCTTTCTAGAAAGAAGTTGCGCCGAAGACATGTGGTTCATGGCCTTCGCGATTAGCTCTGTTTACGCAGATGCCGAAAAAAAAAGTGAAAGAAGGGGGAGAGAAACGCTACTCGTTAATTCAGCAGGAGAGGAAACATTTTTAAAATCACGCTGCTGGTTGGAGTCACGGTGTCAGAGAAATCACCGTGGATAGGGCTTTTGTTGACGGCGCCCATTGTTCAGGCTAAAATGCACCACACTATCGGCAAAGCAAATGACACTACTGGAACTTTAGGTGCGGGTAGAGTGCCTCGATTTCCTCCTCGGGCGAGGAGGACATCGAGGCACTCTAGGTGCGGGCGTAGAACGGACGTCACTGCCTTGATTGGCAGTCATTTTTGGGGGGGTCACGCATATTTACAACATCATGTGCAGGGACTGGATTAGGTGGCACCTGGGGAGACTTGCCAGGTGCCTTTACAAGTTAAAAAAGAAACATGGTATGTCAGGTGCCCGTGAAAGCGAGGACAGTTGGCGAGTGGAAGCTGCCACGTTTTCAGCGATGTCAGGCTGTCACGATTTTGTGCAAGCATTGAAAACCAGAAATCAAGGAGCATTTGCAGTACTCGCCAAGTCAGTAGATTCACCGAATGAATCACAAACGTCATGTATCGCATGCCGTTTCCTTGTGGTAGAGTGCATAGGACAGACGGGGCGCTGAAAGAACATGAAACGTCCACCGCATCAGGGGGAGGAGACATGCCTGCTCATTGCAGTGCGAGATTGGTCATCCGTTTTTAATTAAATCATTATATTCATTAATTACATTTTAATTTATGATATATCGTTTAATGATATATTTTAATTATTCCAATAATTATCATTATTTTAATTATATAATTAACGATACCCAGCCACGAAATACGAGGGAACTGATTGAAGCATATCAAGCGAAAAAAAAAAACATGGTCATGATCGTGTACCTTCCATATCGTTATCACGAAAAGAGGTTTAACCTACTTTAGAGAAATGTAATTAAGGTATACCGGCTCTTGCCAGTTTAGTGTGAACAAGTAACCCGTATGGGTTCCGAAACGTCTCTGTGTTTTTCACCTTGACTTGGTCAGTGCAACATCCTCATCATGATACCTGACCAGACGAACTTTCGTCGAACTCTTGACTACATAGTCGCAGCTTGTGTGTTCGTGAAATTTTCTCGTGTTGCGTACGCATCCTTCAAGGCTGGGTTCGTCGTTCTTTCGAACTATGTGCCAACAGCTTACCGCCATGAATCTTGTAAAACACATACCACGGTACAAAAAAAAAAAGAAGCTGTGCTGCACATTTATGGAACAAATAAACACACATTCAACATTGCCACGTGCCGCGGTGGCACGGTCTCTGATGCTGACCCGATAGACGCGTGTTCGATCCCGGCCGCGGTGCTCGCATTTTGACGGACGCTAAATGATGTCTGCACGTCAAAGAGCCGTGCACGCAACTTCCGGAGTAGTCCGCTGCGGCGTGTTTCATGTTCATATAGTGGTCACGGTACGTGAAACCTCAGAAATGATTAATACACTGTACATGACTTGAGATAAGTGCCCTCTCACCCATTTTTTTTTTCTATGTGCACGCCGAAAAACAAAATATTTAAGAAACGTTTGCCAGTTCTCTGACTTCTAGTACATATCTATGCTGTTCTATCAGCCCTTAGTGTTAAAAGCCCCGAAATTTCAGCTAATTAAACAAAGAAGATGCAGTAAAATAGCTTTTTGAAACTTGTAGTTTCGGTTTCCACGCCGCCGGCGCCGCCGCCGCCGACGAAAAATGGCCGTGCGCCGCCGCCGATGATATACCCGGCGTGCGCCGACGACGCCGCCGCCGCCGACTCGGATCGACCCCCACGCCGCCGCCGGTCGAAACCGCCACGGCGCACACCTCTAGTCGCCGCTGGAATACTAAGGAGAGGCCCTGACGTCACATTCGTGAAGCCTCCACCTCGCAAACGCCCGCATCGCCTCCTAGCGAAGGAGCAGCTAAGCATTCTGTGATTTCCGGCGCG
>JALIZH010032384.1:0-13038 GCA_030522465.1 Rhipicephalus appendiculatus
GTCCGGACACAATAATCTATGTACGATCGCCTGTTTCTGACTTCACACGTGATGAGCACTTAACATTTAGGCGCTGTGTTTACTACCTCAAGATTATGCTGCTCGCATAGATCTATGAATAAGTTCCCGTTGGTGTCTGTATACCGATCAAGATAATGTATGCTGCCACTCATTCTCCCTACCATAGTGATTTGGGCTCTATTACCAAATTCCTCATTCTCCGTGCTTATACAATCAACCATTTCCTGATTCTTTCCTCGACAGTTATTCCCAGTCTATAGTAAGTTATCCCTTGTCACTTTTTTTCTTCCCACTCACTCTGCCGGAAACCCAGAGGTGGGCTGCAGACGTTTCCTTCACTCTATCTCATTATGCTCTGCAATGAATTAGCATTTCGACACCCCAAGTTTTCCTTTCCAAATTTTACTATTGCAACCTTCCCAAACATTATATTAAATATCCGATGCACCTTCGAAAGTACTAAGGCGTGTTAAGGCAACCGCATCAACACCTCCTCGTACTTTGTTTAACCTTTAGCCTTTAACCTTTAGTTTATTTATTTATGTTATTACACAAGGCGCTCTGTACCTAGTTCTTTTTTTTTCTCTGTCTCGTTCTTCACGATGCTACCGTCCAAAGGTTCGCCCTGGTTGGTTTCTTCGTTACTCCCTTCCGTGGTCTCCGCGGGGCCCATGTGCCCTCCAAAGGGCTATGCGCTTACTCCAAACCGCCAACCCAGTTCATGACCAAGCCCCTGATCGAAGCCAATTCTGTCCCTTTGGAAAGCTCCCGACTTGCATTTCTTTGTTTATGCCCACTACCTCGAAACCATCCTCTCGCCTTATGCTTCATATCGTTTTCCTGGTGGTGGCGACCGCTGACAGCGACTGACACCGAATGATGGCGCTATTGCTAGTATTTCGCGACTTGCAGTCGTACCGTGACGGCATAGTTGTGTTGACTCGTGTGTGACCTCCGGTGCTGTGCACACGAGAGTTTGCGCCTCTTAGAATACGGCGCGCATGTCATATACCATATTTGACAAGCTGCTCACGAATCCTGCCAATGTTTCATTTAACACGTCATTGAGCTCTTCTACAATTACTACCAGGTCGCTCTCATCATGCCTACATCTGAGGTTTCCTCTCGCTTGTCCAACGGCTGACTCCAGCGTATGAAATGCGAACGTCCCCCATCGAAATTATTTTATCACGAAAATGTTTTATGCCGGGGTCCACCAAGATTAGAATGACGTATTTCCGTCACGGAAATCACGTCAAAAAAATACGCATCATCAGAAGAAAAACAAAAAAAGTTCCGTCAGTGGGGAGTCGAACCTACGACCTCTTGGACCGCTACAAGAGATGGCGGGCACGCTAGCCACTGCGTCACGGTCTTTTTTTTTTTTTTGCTTTATTGCCTGTTCCCACACATTATGTACATCAACAATGACATAGGGGGAAATAACAACAAATAGTGTCAGTCCTACCGGACAGACACCAATTTTAAAATTCCTTGAGCGCTGTCAAGGGTTCCACCCTCGACAACCACTCAGGTACAAACTCCTGCGCTTTCTGAATTTCAACAAACTTCGACATGCACTCTCGGAAGTACATTCTTGCGGCTCTTGCATCTGGATCGCAGTGAAATCCTGCGATACGGGCCCGCCATAAACAGTGGAGGCCTGTTAACATTATTAAGCCAAACGGCAAACCATCTTCCATTATCTATAGCGAGAAATCTGATACCATATGGATCCAACGGGAATTCCTTCTTGATTGTTCTCTGCAGTACAAGGGCAGAACGTGCTAAAACGGGTTAAAAGAATGCAAGTGGCTCCCGCCACGAAGTCCTTCTTTTTTAGGCTTCACACAGGTACACTGCATGACAAGCGGTATTTCAAGAAGAGCGGGGTTTCTTTTTACCTTGGGGGTCAGTCAGACTGTCTCATTTGTAATAAGCAGAAACTATCGACCACGTTTTTTTTACGTTGCTGGGAGGGAGTGTATTTTTTGGGATGCACTGCGCCATGGTCAAATATTCTATCGGCTTTCAAAACAGGCCTTTTATATCTACCACTATCCTCTCACAGTTCTCTTGCTAAAGTGAAGTAATCCATTATCACCGTGAAATGCACGATTAGATCTTCAAAGCGTCGTTTTCTAGGCGTCCGTCCTATTTGGTGCGTTTCGAATAGAAAAAAATTACACCACCTCCCGCTAAAGGGAACCATGTGTAGATGTGACGCAGCGGGCGCTAACGCTTACACTGGCGGCGGCGTTGACGCTGGCGCTCATCGCAGCGTTGCGCAGGAGAGAAAAAATTCCCCATCTCCCGCTAAAGGGAACCATGTGTGGATGCGAACAGCGGGGAGATAATTAGCTTGAGCGGGAGGAACGTCGCCGCTCTCATTTCACGGCAGTGGCCCGGGCGCTCATCGCGGCGCTGCGCAGGAGAGAGAATGAGGCGCGCGCGCTCCGTCATTTTCATACCGCGGAACTACCGTGGCGCCCCCCAGCGGAGGTAAGCAGCTGTCACACCACCTGTCGTTCGCGCCGCTCCATAGAGGATTCCTAGAGGAAAGGACGGGAGTACCGTAGGAGAGGAGAGAGAGGGATACGTGCATGCGCTGTGGGACGCGTGAGCCGCTCCGTAGAGTAGATGATTCCAAGAGGAGAGAGGGGGGATAGGACGCGCATGCGCTGTGGGACGCCGGAGCCGCTCCGTAGAGTAGAGTATTCCTAAAGGAGAGATGGGGAGAGGACGCGCATGCGCCGCTCCGTAGAGTAGATGATTCCTAGAGTAGAGGAAGGGTGTGAGCGTAGGAGAGCACAGGGAACGCGCATGCGCTGTGGGGGTGTGGGACGCGGGAAGGAGGGACGGACTAAGCCCCCCTCCAAACACATGCAAGCAAGATCAAGGAATGGGGTCAACCTGGGCGACAGACACCACCTGCCTAGCCATTGCTAAGCAGCCTCTCTGTGCTCTCGGCTATGACTCTGATGACTGTGTTAGGGTTGACGGCCTTCATATTTCTACAGTGTTCTGGTTCGCATAATGGGTGCTTCCCTACTTCATGACAGTGGCCGGACGCGGGACGGGGGATGCGGGACGCGGGACACGGGAGGGACGGACAGAGCCCCGAGCATAAGATGCTTCGCATCTAAAACTGGGGAGGCGCAAAGCAGGCAGTGATGGAGCAGTGTTTCCTACTGGAACATGCCAATCGCTGCTAATGGGCAATGAGAGACAGAATACTCCGACTGGACACAGAGACCCGCACTCCGCTTTTAGTTAACGCGCACGCTGCGAACTTTTATTGTTCAACAACGCACAGGAGAAATCTCCCACCGGCACCACCTTGGAGGTCAAGATCCATTGCCATATATACGGGGTGGCCAGTGAACGGTTGTGCAGCGCGAGCAGTCGGTTTTTTCAACCAAGAAACTCGCTAGCAGACGCTGCCTGCGTCGGCGTCGCGAGGCGAGAGAGGGGGAGAGAGAGGGGAGAGGGGGGGACGCGCATGCGCAGTGGGAGTGTGGACGCCGCGGGCATGTATGCCTATAGGAGAGAGGGGGAGCGTAGGAGAGGAGAGAGAGGGGGGGACGCGCATGCGCAGTGGGGAGTGTGGACGCCGCGGGCAGGGATGCCTAGAGGAGAGAGGGGGGAGCGCAAGAGGGGAGAGGGGAGGAGCATGCGCAGTGAGGGGGTGTAGTTGCCGCGGGGAGGGATGCCTAGAGGAGAGAGAGGGTGAGAGGAGGTTTTTTATTTTTATTCTTTTGAAAGGGTTTGCGCATGCGCAGTAAGGGTGGTCTCGCCGGCACACCACCACCACCACCGGATTAAGCTTCGCCTTAAGATGCTTCACATCTAAAATTGCAACTTTGTCGGCGCATTAACGCACTGCCAGGTGGCGACCTTACAACTAGCATCGGCCTTGCTCATAGGATGCCTCCATACCACAAAATAGCTCTGCAACGCGCGAGTGCGTCGCGTGGCCGCAAGTCCGTGTTCCCAACTTAAGCTCGCACCGCAAAAAATCGCAGCCGGCCAACAGGGAAGACACGACGCGCGTTGTGTTACCCTCTGGTTGGGTAGCGTTGTTCAATAATTCTAATATGCCGCGAGTAGGTGGCGTTAGCCAAAGTTCGGCGTCCAATCACTGGCGCTGTTCTGGCTGCCATACGGCGTCCTCTGACTCCGCTCTCACCGTACAGCTACCACAAGCATCTATGACCACAAGGGTTTAGTTAATCATTGTTCATGGACGTTAGTTGTCGGGATACAGATGTGCCACCAACCGTCATCGTGGATGCATCCACGTTAAACGGGGCTATAACTGTCAAACCCCAATAAACATTCTGCAAGCTCTCTTATATCAATGTACAGTGAACATCCAAATACTTCTGCGAGGACACCGTTCACTTTTGTGTTATGCCGATTCCTATGATGGAGGAATCAACCATGTTTTTCTTTTTATATTCCTTCAGTTTTTTTCGTGATTTTCCCGGCGTAGCTAACCAAATTCATGGCCATGGCTTAGAAAAGTACTGACACGATTTTTATGCTCGCCAACAGGAATTATCAACGCTCTCCACTCATTGGAACCAGACAACACGTAAAAAATATTTTACTCTGCTTTTTAAAGTTTTCAACCCCCAGCATATGCAAGCCAGCCCCACGGAAATAGACATCATTCCGACGAGTGAGCACAGTCTACTAGGCTTGCGAAGTCTGCGTCCTTCGTGCAGCCTAAATCGCAAAAATCGCTGTCGGAGTCGCTGGGCGACTCATCATCGTTTACGTGAACCACGCGTGAATGACAGCGAATGACAGATCTGTAGCTAGTATTTCGTGACTTCCAGTCGTACCGTGACGTCAGACTTGTGTTGACTCGTGACTGCAAAGCCGCCCCCTCGATGCCAAAACTGAAAGTGCTTTTTTTTAAGGTAGCGGTATTAAGAATATATCCAATGCATTCCCAAGCACTACGACACTGTTTTTAGGGTTCTCGACAACCGTGTTTTTATTAAGAGCAATAAGTCAAAATATTCATATTTCGGGTCAGTACGCCTTTAACATTGCCTGCAAGAGCAACGTGCTCTAGCTCTCCCGCTGAGACGAGTTGCTCCTGGCTCCCTGACCTGGTTACCTGCTCGTGTCATGGCTGTTATTTTGCCCTTTTCCTCCGTCAAAGCAGCGTTACGAAAACTGGGCCTTGCGGCCATTACAACTTTGCTTTCCATGTCAGATTCTCTTTCCGCCGCCGCAGTGTTGGGTCAAACGTACTAATCTTCTCTACACGGACTGTACCCTTTTTTGTTTACCTTGTTGAACTTCAATACACTTTCTTAGGTTAAGTTAAGCCTTTCTTCAGCATTCGCTTTTTTCTCGTTCTTTTGCAAAGCCTTCTCTAGCTCTCTAATTCTATACATGAGCACAATTCGAGAAGTTGCATTTTCCCCAGTGTCTCCTCGAGCTCACATTGACTGCGACTTCTAGCTTCTTCCATCGTGTTACCCACGCAAACGTATATTCAGAACAGCCTTGCACACTGTACACACGTTCCACAGTATTTTCACTGTGGCTATAGGCCAATAGACCTATGTCATCGTGTTAAAAAGAATTCCACGCGACAAAGGAAACCCAACACAACCTACTACATACGCTGCCCAAGCACAAGTACAAAAAAGAAAACACAATCGCTACCACGCACTTCATATCACCACACTCCCGTTATAGTCAACACCATTTCAAAGAACGGCACCTAATAAATTCAGTACACTGCCAAGCCAAACTTTTGCATATTCAATGGGCATATAAGCGGTCGGTCGCACGTTCGCACTACGGCCACTAGCTGTCAGAAAAAAAAACGCGAAAAAAGTCAACAAGAATCATTGGCCCGGAAAATTCAGTAGAAGCAAATCAAGCAAAATAACCCCAATGGCACTTGCCACTATTGGGTAATCTTATCTACCAAAACGAAACGAGGCGCTTATATCAGACATACGCGAGGTAGCACGTGCATCAGCGCTTCAGAAACAACAGCTGCAAAAAAGAAAGTGAAAGCAAGAAAAGAAAGAAAAACTTCAAGGATATACCCGATTAACTTCACACTTCTACCTAATATTCTATGTTTGATAAAGCAGATGATCAAGGCGAGCTCAAAGCATGCAGAAACATATATCTGCCGCCGCAGATACAACCGACCCTCGAGCTGCTGGATTTTCGATGTGCTACGATGGCGTCACCCTTAGGCTGTTAAAGTGACGAATGCTGTGAAGCATTCTATGAGTTGGAGGGGCATGCCGTCATTCGAAGGAGTGTTCACCACGTCAGCCTCCAACAGCTGAGGCCCATGGCCTCGGTTGCCAGGGCCGCCGGGCAGCCAACGCTTTTCTACTGACGGGCAGATGTACTTAGACCTAGCACTGTCTAGTATATGGGTATTCTCGAAATACCGCCTCTCCCTCTTATCTCTACACAAAACACGGGAAGCGGCAATGTGCGACGCGCTTCTGTGTATCAGGTGCAAGAAGTGCCGTCCTTAAAAATACGAAAGCACTGCCACTCCCAGATGTACCACTCTCTAGTGACATGTGATACTACCAGGGCTGGGCAAAGATACTTTGAAATTGTATCGCGATACAATACAAGATGCTCGAGCAAGAAGTATTGGAGATACAGATACAAGATACTTCCGGAATGAATGTATCCGATACGATACTTCCAAATTGTATCTTAAGATACTTCGATACATTTGTAAATTTACTATGATAGCTCTAAATAATGACGCTGCAAATACCTATGTACAGAAGTGTTTGCTTGAAAATGTCTGAAATGCAACCAACTTTGTTTATTTTAATGAAATATATGTTTGAATCCCGAAAGTTATGTTTTTTCTTGCTTGATGTATATTAGTTTCATCCCGACACAAGTTATTGGCATTTGTTTACTTGACACTTTTGTATTTAATGGGTGTCGCTGCTCTACTTGGCTACCAGCTAGTGGGATGCCGTCTAAATGCAAGAACTTCAATAAGAAGCCTCCGCAAGATGGCTCAAATACCAGTGCAGAGTCTTACCTTGGTCCGTAAGCATATTACCCTTTTCGTAGTACCGCATCACCCTACAGGTGTAGAGCAGCGACAACGCTGGTGGCGATATTTTTTGTGACGCATCATGTGACGACGATACTACCGAGTCAGCACTCACAATTCAATGAGGACATAAAACTGCAGTGATTTTTCATGTTCTACATTGCGTAAAGTTTTCGTTAGCATATTCCGTAACGTGCAATCTTTTACCATTTCCTCTCCGAGAGAACTTCTGCCGCCCAGAAGCTTCCCAGATGTATTGTACGTGGCAAAAAGCCTCCCAGGATATCACTGCTTCACACTATCACAACTTATAGCCTACTTATCTGCTTTTTTGTAACCCCCCAAGAAAAAAGGATTTACAGGGACCTAAAAAAACGCAAGCGAATATACCTAAGTCAAATAGGAAGGCAATTCCGCAATTAAAATTTTCTGTGAATAAGTATACAGGGTGTTTCACGTTAGTAGAAGTAAGTATTAAAAAAACGAGCGTTTAACCATGACTGAATGAAACCAATGGCATATGTTTTACCGTCATGTGGCGCTCGTTATGGAATTTTCTTATTGCGCTTAATGGTTTGATAAACAAAGGTCAATTATGCAATATTTTTTATTATTCAACTTAAGGCAGAGTGCGCTTCGTCACATCGTAGAACGCATTTAAAAATGGCCAAAGCAATTGTTTTTTTGGCGGTATACATTCGCCATGGTAGACATTTTCTGGCTTTTAGAGAAAGCACGCGAAACATCAAATAAAATCACCTTGCTGCGCTCATACGCTATCGTACTGCAGCGCTCTTAAACGCACTTGGAGCGAAACAACCGGCGCGCCGACCGTCAGCTTGTCGCTACTCAGGGACGATAGTGTTTCTTTGCCGTTTGTGGCGGTAAGAAATGTTGACGCGCTGTGTAGCTGATGACTAAGCCACGGCCGTTCATTTTGCCGCGGTCCGCTTGCCGGTTGCATCACTCGGAGCACGTCTGTGAGCGCTGCAGCACAATAGCGTACGAGCGCAGTAACGTGGTCATATTTCTCCGGCTTTCCTTAAACGGCGGAAGAATCACTACGTAGCATGCACCTTTCCACAAAAAATCAGGTCTGTCGTTTTAGAATGCCCTCTAAGACGTAAAGAAACGCACTTGGCCCCCCAAAAAATAACAGAACTGTTACATAATCATCGTAGTTAAGAAATTAAGCGCAATTTAAAAATACCCAAATGGGAGCCACTGGCGGAAAGCCCCCATCGTTGGTTTTATTCAGTTGAGCTTGACCTTTTCATTAGAACTATTTGGTTCCAGTTGCGTCACACCCTTTATAAACACGATATAAGCGGCACCCCTTAAAGCTATGAAACTAGAGCATGATGTATTGTCAACATTGGTTTTAAGGTCAGGAAATAAAAAACTCAGTTCCCACGGGAAATAGCGCTAAAGGGCTCGTGCGCACGCCGATGAGAAAACCGTATTACTTGGTATTATGTTTCTAAAATCCCTTTTCTAACGTTTGTTGTTATAATGTTCATTATTATGATGTAAACTCAATTTTGCTGTTTTATTAAATCGTAAGCAGAATTTTCGAGGCGAAGATCCTTAGGGCATAGGCTAGTCCGGCGTCCTGCGTCGTTGTCGTAGCCACCCCTGTGCGATGATGATGACGCTGTCATCACGGCACAGCACATGGAATGTACCCACTATGCGTCATAACGATGACGGTGATGACGCTGATGACGATGACGATCGCGATGCCATACGACACATGGCATCGTGATATGGTCTCACATGCATATTGTTTGACCACATGCAACCAAACACCATCTGAGGAACCTGCATCGATCTCGTCTTTGCAAACTTTCGACTACGACCCATCCAGGAACCGCTCTCCCTCCATTTCACCGACCATAAAGCCGTTATAAGGAAGGGGGGAACGGAAGCCACGGCTTATGTAAACGGTAACCACGACCAACGAAGAAACGAAAACAAAACGGGAAATCACGGCTCACGAATAAAATAAAAATGTCTTCTATATATACACAGTGTTTGTCACGTCTTTGATGATGTACTGGGCGAATTTCACGGAAGATTCGCGGTTTACCGATGAACCTCCGGCGCTTCGCCCACTCATCATCATTCACTCCGTGGATATGCTGTGATTTTTTGTTCCTGTAAGCACTAGGCACGCTCAGATTATTTTACCTTTGCCCTAACATCGCCTGAACAGTAAACTCACATGGAATGTAGATATGTAAATAGTAGCAATGACACAGACAATTGAAAACAAGAATAATTAACAGCAGGAATAGAGGAGGAGGTTACAAAAGACTTATTACAGTTAAACGGGAAAAAAAACTACACAGTGGACTAGGTAATTTGTGGAATGCAAACAGAAGATAGCAAAGAGAAAGCTTTTCTATCAATGAAGTTATCATTAAAAAGGTTCTTGCAAATTTAGCACGAAGAACAAAGATAAAGTACGCCAAATTATCATCTGTTACGTAAATGCTTGTTCTATTGCATATAGCATCGACACCGGTGGTGGGATGATTGTTATAATCTAATTTGCATATAAGTCACAACGTGTGCAAGTCAAGCTTACATCGACGAGGTCTGTGAAATCTCTGTTTAAAAGCAGTGAGACGCAAAGCCACCCCATTCTTGCATTTTTGAGAATTTGTAACAAAGCACCACGCAAGACAATCTTCAACAGAGAGAGAGAACAACTTTATTAAAAATAAACGAACCCCAGTCCGGGTCCACTAATAAAAAAGCAAGGCTTAGCCATCAGACAGGCCTAAAAGTTTTAAACGTCCGAGTAGCGCCTTCATGATGTCTGGGGAGGAGTCCGCCAGCCACTCCTCCAGGGTCGCAGGTCTTAGATTGGTGGGTATGTGTTTAAGGATCTCGCCCATGGCTGCACGGCCACTCGGACAATCCCACAGAACGTGAGCGTTATCCGGGTAGCCACCGCATGCCACGCAGGCAGGAGACCCGTCCTTGCCTTGTATGTAATGCTGAATGTGGGGTGTCATTAAAGAGTGAGTTTGGGCGCGCCTCATCAGGGCTGCCTCGCGTCTCGTCATGGAGTGAGGTGGATCGGGATAAACCCTGCGGTTGTTGCGCATCTCGTCTAATCGTTCGCGCCTGTCTAAACGCGCCATAGCAAGTAATTGGGTTCGTTTAAGGGAATCCGGCCACCACAGGGGAGGGCCCGGGAGACTTACACGGGACATGGCGTGTGCCACTTCATTCCCTCTGATCCCCGAGTGACCAGGTATCCACTGTATTCGAACACGTAACGAAGGGTGGGCCTCTAAGTGCTTCGTTAGTGTGCTGTAATGCGCGTCTGGAATGTCACCTGTCGCGAAGGCTCGACAGGCTGCTTGGCTATCTGTGCGTATCAGTAAACAACCGGCATTTGGGTTGGGTACGGTAGCTGCCTCTACTATGGCCGTGATTTCTGCTATGCATTGCGTACTGATGTTATGATGGAAACCCCATGACAGTGGTAGTCCATCGGAAGCTATTCCCGTTCGAAAGCCCTCGCCAGTCTGAGACGGAGATGCGTCCGTGTACAAGATCCACTCTCCTGTGGTTTCTTGGAGATGTTGGACTCGTGCTTCGCGTCGTCCTGTTTGTGTGTCTCGATCCATGTGCCGCGGTACTGGTTCGACGGTGATCTGGTCGAGCGTCGCCCATGGGGGGCCGGGTTGCTTCAAATGCGACAGGCGGCGATATATCATAGCCCAATTCACGAAGCAGAGCGTATCCTTGTGCGGATAGTTTGAGGCGTGTGAATTGTGCTTCCCGATGAATTTGCGCCAACTCGTCGAGGTTTGGAAGGATAGCCATTCCTCGTACCCTATCAGGCTTGGCGTATTGAGGGGTACCCAATATAGTGCGAGAAATCTGACGAAGTAGGGTCTCGAGCTTGGATTTTGGGGTCTTGGTAATTTCAATATATGGATATCATAGGTCGGCAAAATAAATGGAGCTCACTCAGACTCATTCAATGAATATATTTTTCGCTTAGGACTCACTCGGACTCAGACTCACCAAAATTTTGCTGAAGTAGACTCACTCGGACTCAGACTCACGAAATTTCTCTTCAACCAAACTCACTCGGACTCAGACTCACCGGTGTTTTCGTCATCCAGACTCACTCGGACTCAGACTCACTAAACTTTTCCTCAAACGGACTCACTCGGACTCAGACTCATGAATATTTTCGTCAACCTGACTCACTCGGACTCAGACTCATCAAAATTTTCCTCAAGCGGACTCACTCGGACTCAGACTCACCAAAATATAACTCAGCCGGACTCACTCGGACTCAGACTCACCAAAATTTAACTCAGCCGGACTCACTCGGACTCAGACTCACGAAAATATTACTCAGCCCTACTCACTCAGACTCAGACACACGAAAATATAACGAAAATATAACTCAGCCGGACTCACTCACCAAAATATCTGTCAGCCGGACTCACTCGGACTCAGACTCACCAAAATTCTCCTGAAGCGGACTCACTCGCGGACTCACAGACTCGCCTAACTTTTTCTCAACCAGACGCACTCGGACTAAAAATTAGCAATATGCGATTTGGCCCGGCTCATCCAATAAATGTCGAAGGAGCGCCATAAAATAGCTTATGTAGAATAACACATGTAAAGGGTTCACAAGTGCCAGGAAACCTTCAAAATATATGTATGATAGCTTTCAACATACAAAAAAGAAGTTATTTCCCGTGCATCGCAATGTCTATCGTAAAGAGAAATTCAACATTACACGCGATTTTTAATATTGAGAATGTTTTCCTTAAATATAAGAATGGGTATACCGACCTTCGAGGAACATTAGGTTTTCATTCCTGTTACCTTTGAAATGCGCTATGCGCACGCGCCATTTGTTTTTCAATGGGCGAGCGCGTACGTGGGTTTTGGCAGACCCAATTATAAATGATGTCCTTTCTTACGCTTTGCCGTTCGAAGGCCTAATCACGCTACTTGGGAACGAAGAAAGCTTGACATTACGTTATGGCGCTTTTCTAAACACGTTCATGAAACTGCCAATGGTATTGCAGTCGATTTACCGCTCATTGACAACGCGAAAAAGAAAATAATATGAGGCGGCCATCTTTTGCAGAATCGAGCTCACCACCCTTGAAAAATTTTGGAAACATGGCTTTATAGGGCGCATGGTTCTGCCCCTCTAAAGTTTCGAAAACACCTGCCACGATAGTCTAGTGGTTGTGGTGCTTGACTGCTCACCCGAAGATCACGGCATCGAATCCCGGCCGCATTTTCGATGGATGCCGAAACGCTTGAGCCATGTGTGCTTATATTTTGGCGCACGTAATGAACCCCAGGTAGCCAATATTTCCGCAGCCGTCGACTACGGCACCCCTCATAATCACATCATGGCTCTCGGACGTTAAACGCCAATAATTATTATACTAGTCTTTCGAATTATAGAAATGGTAAGTTCGGTTTTAGTCGCTGTCATGCTTTCGCAAAGTGATTGCGGATAATATAGGTTCGTATTTTTACGTCGCAAAGCCAAGATGTGGTTGTCAGAGACGCCGTAGTGGAGGGCTCCAGATATTTCGACCACCCAGGGTTCTTCAACGTGCATCTTAATCTAAGTACACGGGTTGTGACTGCGTTTGTTTCTAGCAAGATGTTTTTTCTGAGCCGGCTAAGAACCAGTTGTAACTGTTAGTGACTACTCTATCTCGTGGATAATGGTAAAGAGTCGTATCAGTACCACGCTGGATACGGACACAAGGCAAAAAGGAACGTGCATAGGCGCGCCGATGAGAGCCGGCCAGTGTGTCCAAAGGTATGGTGGAAGCTTTTTTGCATAGTCTGGTACAGACCATGCAAAACGAGGTGGCAATTTTCTGCCTTCCAAAAACCCCAGTTGCTGGCAGTCAAGCCCATTGCAA
>JALIZH010032385.1:0-23050 GCA_030522465.1 Rhipicephalus appendiculatus
CCTACAAGATAAAGTTAATATTTTAGTGATTTGAGCAATGATAGAAAAGTAGGCTAATTAAAGTTAAATAATTAATTATTGCTAGGTTATGAAAAAATACGGGTTGTACTTGTATGCATATTCGACTACCAATTAAAGTCACAGTTTCACTGCAAGGGTGAAGCAATGAATGTGACAGCAACAAATTGTAATGTTATACCAAGTGAGGCTGCCAGGTAACCCTCTTGGATCCGATCTCAAGCAACTCTACGAAACGCTGGTGTAAGAGAATACGGCCGCTCCAGGCACACTTTTCGCGCCGTCTTTTCGCTTTGAGAGCGCAGCAAGTACCGCTGACGGCTGCCGAGATAGCCAGATCACGCGCTTGCCAGCGACGACCACGCTCGTAAAATCAAAGGTCACCAGTTGCTGCTTGAGGACCCCCCCCCTCTCGCGTCTTTTCGCGCTCGTCAAAGACGCGCGGGAGCGTTTTCTTTCTGCTTGCGCATTCGACGTCCTGTCTAACAGGCGGGGGGATCTTATCGCATGCGCCTCGAAGCGACGGAGATGGGCCGGCTCGTTTGATGTCAGTTTCAACCGCGTACGTGGCTCGCGCGCTATTACCCACGGGTAGAACGTATGATGCGCTAGGGTTTCTTGTCAATTTTAACTTCATACGGGACATGACGGCGACGCAAAAACCCGTCGAGACTGTCCATATAATTGCTATCGCAATATTATACAATATGTAGGACTCTCGTATCTATGCATCGATAGGTAGAGCACACAGTTTTTAAGAATCTCAGTCCGAGTTATGTGGGATATATATATATATATATATATATATATATATATATATATATATATATATATATATATATATATATATATATGTGTGTGTGTGTGTGTGTGTGTGTGTGTGTGTGTTTGTGTGTGTGTGTATTTGATCAAAGGAGCACGGGGTGATCATTGAGACAGCCAGAAGCAAAGTTTCATTTAGTAGTTACTACTAAGGAATTCTTTGGCGCTGTGTACGCGTGGTCCTTTCTTGTCTCCGTTTACCGCGCTGATTTCTACATTGATGCAGTACCAACTAATGCACCAACACAATCTTCGCAGAAAAAAAAATCTCGTCTATCAAAGCAAGATCATGGAGTTTTGAAGGTCAGACAACACGTGCAGAAGATTTCGACCCAGGTACTGGGGGATTTTCTGAGCTATCGAGAATAAGTAATACTCTCTGAGATGAAATGCAGTCATATGCAATTGCTGCCAGGGAAGCCCGAAAAAGCTACTACCTCGACATGTAGTGAAACATGACATGCCGATGTCATCAGCAGCGATGGTCTCCACATGAGTAATAATGAAAGATGCATCAATTTCACAAAAGTATACAGCGTGTTTCAAGAAATGTGTCCACTATTTTTGAAAAAATCAGCAAAACGCGGTATTTGCTCGCTGTCTTCACAATTGTTTTTACTGTAGCCGCAGGCATCTTAAGATGGTTGAAGACATGATTTGGGACAGTAATTATGAAAGTTAAATTAATTAACTTTTTAATTAGCGGTGTTAGGTGGTTAAGTCCAATGGGAGAATTAAAGTCCTTCATGCGAAGAACCCATTTCAGCTTTGAGATTTCGAAAAAGCGGCCTCTATTAATTATTGTGGCGTAATGAAATTCAGGCAAATTCAACGGCGAAACCGAAACCCAAGCAGCGATGAGCGCAACAAGCAGACGACTAGAATGACGTCACTGTTCAAGACAACGGTTACAGAGGTGCAGTGCTTCCCCGTTCGCTAGCGTTTGTGCGTCATGTGTGCTACTACTGCAAGCGCAGCCCACACACCTACACAACGAAGTCGGTTAAAGGTCGATATAACGACGTTCACTCATTCTGGACGTCTCCGACGAATATGGCAGGTGCGCTCTTCCGCGTTTCGGTTTCGGTTTCGCCGCTGAATTTGGGAGAATTTCATTAGTTCGTAATTATTCCTAGAGGCCGCTTTTTTCGAAATCTCAAAGCTCAAATGGGTTCTTTGCATGAAGGACTTCAATTCTCCCATTGGACTTACCCACTTAACTCCGCTAATTAAAAAGTTAATTAATTTAATTTTTTAAATTACGGTCCCAAATCATGTCTTCAACCATCTTAAGATGCCTGCCGCTGCAGAAAAAGCAATTGTGAAGACAGCGAGCAAATGCTGCATTTTGCTGATTTTTCAAAAATAGTGGACACAATTCTTGAAACACCCTGTATATTCAACATTAGGGCGTTCTGTAAACAGGGGTTTTTCTCTCCATTCTTTTTTTTCCTTTTGTTTGTGATTTCGCACCCCATCTTTTCAACATTTTACAGAGCGTGTGAACGCTTGTAGAATGAATCTTACTACATTTCCTGAGCACTATTTCACCCAAAGACGTGTTCCGTTTTTACCAGTCTCATTGCCGCCTTCTTCTGCGCCACTATCACATCACATTGTAACATCAATGGGAAGCAAAACTGTTAGTACTTTGCGGCGTGTTCTATATGCGGACAGTGTTATAATAATTTAGAAGCCTAGAAGATGCGAAATGTGTTGGACTGCCGAGACAGTGATTGTTTCTGTATAAGTGTCATGTCCACAGCAATAAAGCTTTTGTACACAACATCTGATTCCACTCGTCCCAATTTCTGTCATTTGTAGTCTATCAGTGCGTTAGACAAATGAACCAATATAGCTTATTACAAAAACGAGTAACAGGACAAGCCACTGGACAAGTATGAGAACCAACTACGCGGTGATTTCCAGTCAGAAAGTTTGTTAAAACCAGCGTAATGTACCAACCGGAGCGTTGTGGCAGCCAATAGAGAAACTTGAATAAGTTCACGAGAAACTGGGCTGTGTGACTCACAGTACAATACTTGTAAAATGTAGCCAATGCAGGTTACGGATTCATGTCATTGCGATGCCATTCATTTAGTCACAAAAGAGCAAATAAATATGTTTCTTGAACGTGGCTCCCTATTTTAGCTGCAGTATTACGATCTCGACGCATTTTGTTACAATTGGAACTGATATTATGAAAAACTGGCGCAATCGGCTCGTAACAACCACATGCGACGGAATGCCCTCCTTTGAAGGCTCCTGCGCTCCTACCTAACACTCACGTGAAAAAATTTGGCCGCCCTCGTTCACCGTAATATCCTTTTTCTTACATTCCGTTTTCAGAAATTTACGATAAGGCATTCACTCGTCGCAACAACTCAGCTAAGAAATGATTAGGTGCCATGCCATTCCTGTTGCTGAAGCGTGCCACCTTACTCTCGGTAATGAGCATCAGCTATGAACTTTTTAATTAAGTCATCTGTGAAGAACTAACATACAAGGCTAATATTCTGTTTACTCCAGTGGCGTCTACATAGTTCAGAGCACTTCAATAATACTTCCCCGGGCTAGAATAATTCAAGACATTTCTAGATTAAAGGGCACAATTATTTCAAGTGACGGAAGGCATTTGCGAGAGCTCTTTTTTTTCGTTTGACACAACCTTAATAAAAACCAGCAGATATTGAAGCCAAGGAGGGAATACGGGACCTAATTTTACTGTTTTCAGTGTATTGTAACAATTGCGGTATAGATGTGAAGAAAGTAAAGTGTACGACAAGACAACTTGCCCCAGGAGGGGCTGAACCTGCGAACACATTTTAAGTGGCATTGAAGAGATACCGCACAATAACACAAAATTTTGAAGCGCAGCACATACTGTCACTTATTTCTAACCCTTTCAGGCGCCACCTATGAAAAGCAGACTGTAAATGTGTCAAATCAATACAACATTATTTCAAGGCACTCAATACTCTGTTGCTACACAAATAATGTCATAAGATGTTAATTTATGCGTGTTATTGTAAATAATACCAGTTAAGTTGTAATTAAATATCTATTCATTATGAAGTCATTCATGCTCTGTATCGCCCAAAATTGAATGTAACCTCAGTGTAGGAATGCAGTGCAAATTCACTTTTGGTTATGTCCATTTTAAGCGAATAAAAATTATACTTTCACATGGCTCGCAGGAAGGGGCACGTCGAACGACTCGTATAACATATGCAATAGTACCCTTCAAAATGGAGTTAAATGAAGACAAATTTATTATGCATGAAGTTCAATCATCCAAAGCTTGATATATCTTGTTAATTCTCAGTTGATATAAATAACAAAATCAAGTGGTGTACACAATTGTGCACATATCGCCTCAAAGGGATAAGATTAAGGTATAACTTGCGAACTACACCTCAATTTCTCCAGAGCACTTCAGTAGTACTAGATGCTGGATTGACAGAACAAACAGTTTGATTTAAAAAGAAATAATAAAAACGTCCTGCCACAGTAAACTAGTGGTCATGACTCAGGACGCTCGACTACTGACCCGAAGGTCGCAGTATTAAATTTGTGTCTCGGTGGCCGCACTTTCAATAGGGGCGAGAAAGCTTGAGACTGGCGTGCGTTGATTTAGGCGCAGGTTAAAGTGCCCTAGGTGGGTTCTTTAACCTAAGGGCTCCACGCCATTGTCGGGTAAGGCGCCATATGATCCCCGGGCGGGATTCGCGGATGATACAGTGGCCGAGATTCTCATGACCAAGGATGCGTATACTGCATCCCTTCGAGGCGCACATCTGGGGTGCTATGCAGGATAGACCGAGCTTCTCGGGCACGCGAGTTTGCTCCGAGCTCGCAGTGCGGCGGTCATGGCACAAAGACAGAGCGGAGCGCCTGATAGCAGCATTGGCAAAAACGGCTACATGAACGAGCGTGGCGTCAAAAACGCATGTGGGGCATCTGAGGCGGTAATCAAAGAAACACCACGTGCGAAAACGTCAGCGCCGCCACTCAGTCCACATTTCAACAGTGCAGGACGTCTGCGTGATTGTCGCGCTATCTTTTTGCCAACTCAGCATTGCGCCTCCCACAGGCGTGTTCGTGGGCGTTCTTCAACTTTCGGGCATGTTCTTTCGTTCCACCCGCAGCATGAAAATTTCCACTCTCGAAGGCAACAAGGGTGCACACGCTACACTCTCGTGCAGCTCGTTTCGCTTCTATCAAATATTGCGGATAAATATACGGACAGGTTGTCACCAGGGGCGCTCGCATCATTGCGGCAACGCGGCTGTGAGTGGTACGTCGTGAGCGCGGTGAAATTGAATGCGAGACATCGCAGCCACGTGGTGATATAACTTTTATTTCTTCGTGCGTGTGTGCACAGTCTGCGCGATAAAGCTGATAGATGAATCATGCCGCTCGCTGGCGTTGCGGCGTGAGCACTGCTCTTTGGAAAGCGCAAACGCGGTGGCGGACCCGATCTTCGCCGCGGGCGTCTGTCAATCAAACTGATTGACGCGTGAACTCGGGTACAAACTCGTTGATTCTGAGAAGGCCCCAGTTCAACTCGTGACTGTCAAGGTGCCGGTGTGACTGTCAAAGGTTTCATGCGGTGGACGCTAAGCAGCAGCTTCTTTGCATATAAAATAATTTGGTCAGCCTTTACTACTTGTGCAAGGCTGGAGCCATAGAGGAGCTTGTGATCACCTAGCTTCTTCCAGCGTTTTAAGTCAGTCGTCTACTCAGTCTGCTCGGTATACGCTTCGAAGTAAAGAACGCATCAGCTCGGTCTTAATCTTGATTATACTAATTAGGGAGGACTTAATTAACATAATATTGAAAAGTTTTGTCTTCATTTGTAATGTTTTAATTAAAACGGCAATAATTACCTCTGGTGCAATTAGCATGATCTTGATCAGTATGCAGCTAATTAACATCAACCTAATTCGCATGATCTTGATTAGCATCATATTATTAAAGTCTAATTAGGATGCCTTTACTTAGCGTGCTTATAATTAACGTCGCGTTGATTAGCCTGGTATTAGTTTGCACGGTCATAGCTTTACGTGGCTTCATTAGCATGGTCTTAGTAAGGTATGCCTTCATTACCTCGGTCTTAGCATGCCTTGGCTTAATTACCTTGTTCATAGCATCTCTTGACTTATTTAGCTAGGTGTACCGCCCAGCCACTTAGCTAATCAGCCGCCATGAAGGGAGCCAGCACACCATGAAGCGAGCAGACCATGAAGGGATGAAGAGGGCGCGCGCCAGTCGAGCAACGCGCAAGAATGTGCAGGCCAGTGGCGTAGCCAAGGGGGGGGGGGTTGCGGGGGTTCAAACCCCCCCCGGAATTTTTCAGTTTTGCTTGCGTATATATGCACGCACACATACAAACGCACGCACGAACATACATAAAGTATGGTTGAACCCCCCCCCCCCCCCGAAAAAAAATTTCTGGCTACGCTACTGGTGCAGGCTGACCATGATGATTGTACACGTGGCCTCGGGTTTAGCTACGGTCGCGATATTGTAAGGTGCTCGGCCGGAACTAATCTCAGAGGCCACCGTGCTAATCATTCTAAAGGATGTTTAGTACAGACATTAAAAACTTCAAAACGAATTTAAACAGCCCCTGCCTTTAAAAAATATCATAAGTAAACATGTATGGCACTCTTATTGCATGGGTGCACTTCTGCGCTCAGTGGAACGACAAACGAATGAAAGAACATGCCTCTGGTTTGAAAACACCGCCCAATTTTGTCGACAGTCCTTGACGTGACGCCGCGTTCCATCGTAACCAATGGAACGCAGCGCGCGCTGAAGTGTGGATCTGACCTTTTCGTACTGTTGGCTCGTTCAAAAGGGGGTGTCACCAGAGCTCGGAAAGATCCCGAGTTTCGCCAAGCTTGGGCCATCCTGCATAGCGCCCCTGATCACTTACCTGGGCAGACGATCCATTCTATTGGTAGCGTGAACCGCGTTTCTAAACAAGCGGATTCCGTATAATGTCTTCTAAAGTGGAATCGGGGCGTCGGTGAAGTGGAGCTGAGCTGTCAAGGATGCCTGGACGCCGTCCCCGTACGTAGTGCATGTAGATGCATGCGCCCCCCCTTATGGTGTTGCCTATCATTGAAGGGGCTGATGACACTGCGCCTCCATTTTGGCACCCGCGCTGTAATAGACGTCGCAGATGACCTCACCCTAAAGAGGAGAAAGCGTACATCAAGTGAACCTATCCAGACAGTGCCTGCAGCGCCGACAAGTTTACAGGTCCCAAGAAGGCATGGACGCAGTCCCTGAACTTTGCTTGGAACTGCGGACGAGTATGCGGGAGCCGTGAACGAGGAAGCGCGGGCGCCGTAGCACAGGCACTTTCTGTCTTAAATGTGCCCTCAACCACCGAAAGGTCGAAATTTAGTTTTGGTGGTGCAGTTGTGCGCGAGTCTACAACGAACACGTAGCCGTGAGAATTTTGTGGTGCTGTTCCGGGCTAGCTGAGTTGCGCGAGTTTAATGCTACAAAAGAGGACATCGCTGGTGCCGCTCGTTCCTTCGCTATGCTTCGTTCATCGGCTCATGTCTACTCCTGGCCGAGTGTTCCACCTCACCTTCCGAGGAAGAAGAGCGGCGAGCGCACGTACCTGCGAGCGTACAGACAGGTCTTGTAGATGAAGAGCAGACTTCTATTTGACGTAACAGCGAACACTTGAGGGGGCTTATCACTGCCGAAAGACCCGGAGAGGAGAAGGTACTGCTTCTTGAAATTGTTGGCGCACCCACGGCTGGTAGCTCCGCCGCGTTTGGCTGTTGATCGTTACAGCATTCGGAACTCGATGCGCACGTTTACTAGCAATGTGAAAAAATCATCGGAGGTGGTTTAGGAGCCCTTTGAGGTTTGGCTTTTGAGGACTCTGTCATTGTCGCTAGAGAAGCAGAGACAACGCCCGTACGGTGGACTAGTTGGTTGGTTGGTTGATTGATTCCCCATAGTCTTGGCGCAACCCACTTTGAGGGACAGGCCAGTTATTGTTGTTGTTGAAGCTGGCTCATACCCACAAGGGGGGATTGGCCACACTGACTGTTATACGGGAAAAATAAAGGCTGTGTAAAAAAAAAAAAGAAGAGGATAAAATGCAATGTAAATGAAAAGTCAGAGAGGTAAATGGATTATAAAGAACTATAAATAAAGATAGGGAAAAGTTTTTTTTTGTTTCATCGGTCGGCAACACTAGCAGCGTAACCTTCCGGTTGCTTGCAAGAACTTATGTAGCGTAGCAAGAACAGCACTGCGGCTTGTGCCAAACTGCCCGGCTCCAAATGATAACAGGTTGGAGGTAGTCAGTGTTAACCCCAGTTTACCAGTCGGGATTTCAAGAAATATTCGGCGGAGTGAGGCGAAACGGCGGCATGAGAGAAGAAAGTGCTCTATTGTTTCTGGTTCATTGCAAATTGCACAGAGGTTAGTTAATGAAAAGCCAGATTTGTGAAGGTAATAATTTAGCCGGGGAACTCTTGTTCTCAGTCTTCGTCCTTCTCTTTCTCCCGCTAGCCGATCACACACTTGAGCCCCGGTTACAATTCACACAACTTACGATTCACAGAAGTGGCCCGTTGAGCGCGTCAGGGTGGCGCCCCCTCGTAAACACCGGGACAACTGTTTCTTAATGCAAAAGTTTTTTTTTGCGCAGTTGAGTAGTAATCTGTGAGTGCACGACAGTGGCTGGACGTTGTAGCGCAATAGTGATACCTAATCGAGCGTCATGCTTTAACCGATATACGTAGACCCGAAATCAGCGTGCTTGGACGCAACACACCCGGAAAGAAATACGAGATCGAAAGGTCGTCCATGTCATCCGAAGTACTTATGGATGGCACACTGCTTATTAAATGCGAAGGATTTCTTAGCGAACTTCGGCGACTTTGAGCGTATCTATCTATCTATCTAGCTATCTATCTATCTAGCCGCCTACGACTGTGCTCTCCTGGCGGTATCGTTAATGGGATTTATACCAAATTTGGTATGGCATAACATGACTGTATGACGAACATAAATGGCTGGTCATATCATGAAAATCATGACTAACTTCTCATGAAAAGCATGATTTACATGCAACGCTCATGGCGCGTTCGCGGCCGTTTCGTTAGCTTGATATACACCAAACTTGGTATTGAGTGACGTGACTGTATGATGAACATAGACAAGTGGTAATATGGAAATCATGACTTGTCATGTGCCACATTTATTTATTTATTTATTTATTTATTTTCAAATACTGCAGCCCTATGCAGGGCTATTGCAGGAGTGGAGTACATTTTCATACACAAATACATTGTTAACAAGGTTGGCATCACAGCAAAAACAAAAACAAACGATTTATCATAACAGTGCATCTACAAAATCAGGCAACGACAATTCACGAATACTACCCGGTAATTCATTCCACCTTTCAATAACTCTAGGAAAATAACTATTCTTAAAAATGTTCTTGCATGCCACATGACTTGCATGCCACGCTCTCACGGTGCGCTCGCGGCCGTTTCGTTAGCTTGAGATACACCAAATTTGGTATTGAGTGACATGACTGTATAACGAACATAAGTGGCAGGTGGTAACATGAAAATCTTGGCATGCATATAATCTAAAACGCCATTTACATGCCACGCTCATGGTGCGCTTGCGTGCAGTTCGCTAGCTTGATATACATCAAAATTGGTACTGCGCGACGTGATTGTATGACGAAGATAAATGACAGGTCCTAAAATGTAAAACACGATATGCAAATTATGTAAAGCATGATTTGCTCTTTCCTGGTTGCTTTGCATTTCATCGATTCCCACAGAGCGTGGGATCTGCCGGCTTTTTTTTGTGCTTCGTATATCTGCAACTGATTAGTATATCACATCGCACACAGTCATTTTATTGTTTTATTTAAAAGGCCCCTTAACTTAATAAATTCCTAGGTCTGTAATAATTTTGAAAGAACTTTGTCTGTCAGATCGTTTTAGTTTAGCGTTAACTGATTATTTGTTCTACTACGACACAACCTTCTCGGTAATAGATTGCTGTTATCGCTAATCAACTCGCTTTCATGGGTAATCTTGGACAGGAAGACCCCGGACAGCCTACTACCGTATGCTGTATTTAGTTCGTACTACGTCAGCCAGTCAACTAACTTTATTTATAAATTTTCCTGAGGAGCCGACTCCCCTCAAGAGGGAGGGTCGGCGGCAGGCCATGCGTACTTAGGGACAGGCATACGCCATTGCATACGCTGTCAGTCAGTGCATATGCTGTCATCAGTGCATATGCTGTCAATATTACGATACACGTATGCCACGATCTCTTTCAACAGCCGTCGCAAAAGACACCAGGTAAAGCAAGTGGAGCAAGTCCAACCACTATCATGCTGCGCATAGAATGCACAGTTGGAGCTGATGAAGGTTCATTTTGTTTGTTTTGATCGAACAGGAAGCGATGTGAATGCGTTGATTGCTACAGGGTGCCTCAGAAGTCTGTACGTGAACCTAGTTTTGTGGCCTGCCTTGGCTTACTTTCTTCAACAAGGAAACGGATGTTTGTCCCACAGTGTCTCGTGCCTTGTTTTAAATGCTAGCGGAAACAAACATAAAAAAATTCATGCCGTGCTTCAATATGCTTTGTCGAAAAATTCTCATCTTCACTGAACATCTGGGACATATACGTGAGCTAAGTGCGCTCATTGAGCCAAGGTCCTCCTGATACTTGTCGACATATATACAGCAAATTTAGTTGACGGATATAAGCAATGCAATTTCCAGCTGGATTTGACAATAAACAAATGAACTAGAGGACGTGTCCTACTTATTCTTGCCAAAGCAAATGTGGCATGATCACTTTCGTAGCACCAGTATACCGAGGAATTTCATACGATATGAAAGCGCGGAGTTATTTTCATAGATGGGTCATGTGGTGGATCGCACTGGCCTTTCCTTTTCCAAGCAGGACGTTCTTCATGCATTCGTCTGACGTAGACCGACAAGTCAAGATGACCACAGTAAGTTTACTGATATCTTTCACTCACATGTAACGCTTTATTGTGAGCTTTAAACTATTAAAAGCAACACATAGCTGTTAAAAAAATTCTCAAATAGTTAAAGCTTTATTAGGACCAATGCAATATTTACTAACAGATGTACTGTTCGGTCGGCGTAGTGCCCATGGTTTTTGTATTTCTATTTATTTCAGGATACTGTCAACCCCAAATGGGGTTTTTACAGGAGTGGGTACGCTTAGAGAAATTAAACAGAAAACACACAGAAGTGTTACAATGTAAATGTAGATGAATAAATATACCTAGGTTACACAATATTCACTGAAATTACAGCATAGTAGAATTCATCTCTTGTTATAGGCATAGGATAAAGCAACAAAACAGGAATTTATTCAGGGATCAATCTGACAATGTCAAGCATCTAGATCAGTGTTGCAATGGACAGCTCGGCGAGTTCTAGAAATTTTTGTACTGTCGTTTGCATCACCGTTGAGGCGTCTAGCGCATTCCACTCACGCACGTATAACGGAAAAAAGGAATAAAAGAAAGTGTTGTTGTTGCAAAGGAATTCTTCAAGAGTGAACGGGTGTTTGTTTCGAGTGATTCCAGACTGACTCATATTGATGTAGTCTGATGCTTTTATCCTAAATGAGTTGTGCAAAAGTAGGTAGATAAACTTTAGACGATGAAGTTTCGATCTGCTGGATAAAGTAGCGAGCCCTGCACGTCGCAATAATTGAGTAGTTGAGTCTGTGCGCCGCTACCGGTTGTAGATGAATCGTGCTGCTTTGCGCTGCACGCTTTCCAGTGTTGATATGCAGGTAGACGTGTAAGGGGACCAGAAAATGTTCGCATATTCCAATATCGGACGTATGAGTGAAAGATAATACAGAAGTTTTATCTCGGGGGGGGGGGGGGTGAGTCTTTCAAGGCACGTTTAGGAAAGAAAAGCTTGTTCATTGCTTTTTTTGCTACATGCTGGACGTGCCTTGTCCAGTTCAAATCGGATGTGATGTTGATTCCCAGATAGCGGTATTCGTTAACAGAACGCAGTGCAGTGCTGTCAGAACCATAAATGAATTTGAGCGGAAATTTTTTTGAGTAACTGACATAGAAACGGTTTTTTCTTTGTTAATGTTCATGTTCCAATCGCGACACCACTGGAATACACTGTTCAAGGCACCGTTAAGTTTAATTTGATCAGAAGTCTGTTTGACTTCGTGGTAGAGCACGCAGTCATCTGCAAATAATCTCATTTTGACTTCACACTGGTTGGCTATATCATTAATAAACAGTAAAAATAAAAGTGGTACCAGCGCGGAGCCCTGGGGAACCCCGGATAGTACGGGAATAACATCAGAGGTGTGTCCATCAAGTTGTACATATTGGTAGCGGTCAGCTAAAAAATGGGCGATCCATTTCGTGACAGGTGCATTACCAATTAGGTGTTCAAGTTTGTAGATCAGTTTGTGGTGTGATACACGGCCGAACGCTTTAGAGAAATCAAGAAAAATGACGTCAAATTGGGACTGATTGTTGATACCCTGTGCAAGATCGTGTATAAATTCGACAAGCTGCGTAACAGTGGATAATCCGTTTCTAAAGCCGTGCTGGCAAGGGTGGAGTAGATTGTTGTCCTCAACATATTGAGTTAGAAATTTCGAGATAGTATGCTCGAGAATTTTGCCGCTTGTACATGTTAGAGAGATAGGCCGGTAGTTCTTTGGGCATTGTTTATCACCTGACTTGTGAATGGGAATTATCTTGACAATTTTCCAATCTGATAATAATAATAATAATATCTGGGGTTTAACGTTCCAAAACCACGATATGATTATGAGAGACGCCGTAGTGGAGGACTCCGGAAATTTCGACCATCTGGTGTTCTTTAACGTGCACTGACATGGCACAGTACACGGGCCTCTACCATTTTCGCCTCCATCGAAATGCGACCGCCGAGGCTGGGATCGAACCCGCGACCTTCGAGTCAGCAGCCGAGTTTTCCAATCTGAGTAAATTTGACATTTCTTAATTGACTCCTGGTAAATGAGACATAGATATTTGCTACAAGGTTCAGCGTAACGTTTCAAAAAATCATTAGGAATGTTGTCCGGGCCACTGCTTTTCTTTCCGTCAAGGTTCAGAAGCAAAGATAGCACTCCCTGCTCAGAAATTGTAGGGCTACTGGTCAGTTTCTCGTGTTCAAATGATTGCATAAGGCTGGCTAACATGGTTGCTTTCGTTACTGCCAACAGTGAAGACGGATTGAAAGTATTTATTAAAAGAGTCTACTTTAGCTTTCCCGTCTGCAGCTACTATTGGGACACTTGATCTTTGCTGTGTCATCAGGTACCGCCAAAATTTGCTTGGCGAGGTTTTAATAAATGTATGCAAGGTAGTACTGCAAAACTGTTGTTTCGCACACCTTGTTGTATTCTTAAGCTGAGTGTTTAAAGAATCGAGGCGAGATCGGTAGTTACGGATACTACGAGTTTTACTGTGTTTTCTAAGTATCTTAATCTTTCGCTTTATGTTGATTATCTCTCGTGTTATCCAGGGATTTTGTTTGTTCGTAATTTTCTTGACCGTGGGGACGAAATTGCTAATGCAATAATGGATGATTTCCTTGAAGTGCGACCAGATCCTGTCAATGTTTGACTGTTTATCAAAACATACATTGGTAAAATCATCATATTCGTGAACAAGATAAGTCATGATAGCATCATCGTTAGCTCTGCTGAAAACAAGGCTGCGTTTTTCCGCACTACTTGGACGTGCAAGCCCAACTAAAGACAGTTTACACAATAATAAATGATGATCTGATAGACCGTGAAGGCTTTCTGTTGTGGTGTTGCTTCTTAGAAAGTGTTCACTAACGAAAATTAGGTCTAATATTGAGCTGTTGTGGTTATGAACACGAGTCGGCGTGTCAACAATCTGAGTAAGGTTGAAAGTAAACATGAAAGCTGTCATCCGATTGGTAATGGTGGTTCCAGGATTAAGACGGCTCCAGTTTACGTCGGGGAGGTTAAAGTCTCCGGCCATAATAATCCTACCACTGGAAGCATGCCTGTGCATGTAGTCAAATAACGGGTCTAGATACATTGGATCGCTATTTGGAGGCCTGTAGACGGCTCCAACAAGAACAATGCCGTGAGTTAAGTGTATCTTGCACCACACAGCCTCAACACCGGAGACTTCGGGCAGAACGGAATATATTATATCTTGTTTAAGAATAGCCACACCCCCCACCTCTCCATTGCCTATTTCTACGGATAACCGCGTAGCCAGGTGAGACAACTTCATGATCACAAATACCAGAGTGCAACCAAGTCTCAGTGATGGTCACGATGTGCTGTTCTAAGGCTAGTAGAGTAGCTTCAAGTTCAAGCGCTTTATTTACCAGGCTACGTGCGTTGAAGTTAAGAAGCGTTATTGTTTTTTGCTTCTGGTGACTCGGGGTTCGGTTGAAGGTGTTGCGTTTGTTGTTTTCATTCCAACAATATCATTTCGCTCTTCGTCCCAGGCAAACAGTCGCCCATTTATGCGAACCTTATCGTAGGTTAGTATTACTTTCTCTTTGCGATCGCGATTTTCTTTTGTTCGGTTCCAGATTTTTTTCCTGACATCACGTACAGCGTGGGAATAATCTTCACTGATAGAAAAGCCAAAGCCTTCTAATTTGAAGCATTCCTTGAGGATGCTGACCTTATCGCGGTGATCAAGAAGTTTTAGGATTACGGGCCTGCTTTTTTGTGGGATTATCTTTCACTAGTTTTCCAAGTCGGTGTATTCTCTCAATTCCTGTAATGTCAAGGCCTAGCAAGCCCTCGAGAGCGCGCTCCTTGGTGGTTCGAATTAACGTTCCAGTTGTTTCATTCGGTTCTTCCTGGATTTCGTACACAATGATGTTAGAACGACGACTTCTATTTTCCAGTTCGTCAATTTTTTTAGTCATGGCTGCCAGGTTTTTCTCGAGCTCAACTACTCCTTTTGTGCAAGCGGAGACTTGTTTTTCAAGACCTGTTAGTTTCTCAAGTTTCTTGTCAATTGCACCTAATTTCTGATTTGTGATAGATTTTTTCTGCTTTGATTTCTCGGATATCGTCCGCTATAGCCTTTAGTTGATCGGCAAGTACAGAATCTCCGGGGCCGGGGTTTGATTCGATATCACCCCCCATTAACAGAAGGAATCTCAACGAGAAACGAATGAGTAAGAGCACATCTACAAGGGGCCGTGGGCATGGCAGCAATAGCAGGCAGAGATTGTTACTACGGAATGATTTGCCATAGTCTTTCCTCACCTGGACCATGAACAAGAAAGGGTTGGTGAACTGCATCTTGAGGCAGCTGCCGTGCCCACTGCCGAATGTTCCGTCGGCGCCTTGATTTATAGGGTCGAATCTCGATGTTGTTGGCGATGCGCATCCTGACTCCGGTAAAGTGCCGGTGATATGGACAAAGCCCTTGAAGCGCTGGTGAAGTGTCGGTAGATGTGGTATCAGATTTCCACTAGCGCCGCAGTGATGTCGAGGTCACTGCGTCGGCGCGTCAGGGGCTAACGATGTTCCATTCGTAGTCAGCAGCAGCCCAAGCGATACCTGGACCATGAACAAGAAAGGGTTGGTGAACTGCATCTTGAGGCAGCTGCCGTGCCCACATTTGTTTACCTTTTAGAAAACTTTGGCACTCTGTTGATCGCCTTCACCATCCGAACTGTTATACATGTGGTTAATTATGCCACTTCCACATTACGCACACAGTCTCTTGCCAGAGAGAAGGCTGGTCAACGAGGCTGTTACAGCTACATTGGCATAATTGTTAGTACATGGATTTTTCTAGTCGTCAATTCTGTGGATTACAGCGTTCTTTTGTAGGTATTCCACTCGACCTCTCAATCACGTTTGAACACCAATCACGATTGAACAACACAAATCAGAAAACTTTTCCGCGTAAGCTTTATTCCTCGGTGCGCACATTAAGGCAGCCTGTTAAATATGGATGATATATGAGGCCATACAAGCTGTTTAAAGCAAAAATTCACAGTAGACTTGACTATATCAAACCGAAAGCCACTAACTTGCTGGTGCTGAAGACACCAATGTCAAATCCTCGCCTGCTATTATAGAGAAGCTCTATATGTCTAGGCGAAACGAAAATCCGTTAGTCCGATTTGAACAAAACTCCTCCGTCGGCTGCGCCTTCAGTGACGTCGTTCTGTTAGTTGTAACCAAGCGTGCGCACCTGTGAGCCTCTCACCACTTCCTCTTTAGTTTTTTTTCAGCTTATATAGCTCGCGATGACATGTACCGCCGCTAGAATCACTACCCATTAAGTCCTTTAGGCGTTGTTAACATCATATCGGCGATTTCCACTGGTCGAGCGGGAGCAAGCTTTCTGGCTCCGCGGGCGAGGATATACAATCCGCTGGTAGATTCGGAGCCAGTTCGCGTTTCCCAATGGCAGATTCGGAGCAACCCACTCCACGACGGAGCGTTCCGCGGTGCTCCATCTTACAGAGGCGGATTTCTCCGTAACTCCGCAACGCGGTGCCGTCATTTGCGGCAGTGCCCAAGGTGTCTGCTGTCTGGTCACCTTGGGCACTTGTTTACATTGCTAAATTGGTGTCGTTTGACTCTGCTGGACGAGCTGCATGGTTTGCTTCTTGCTCAGAGAGATAGTTAGAGCACAAGTTCTGACAGTATTATCAGCCCCGATGTCGACGAACCGTACGTGTTCTGCGAAATGATGTTTAAAGAAATGTTCTCACCCGCTGTGCGCACTCCCGCAGATCATCGGCAACGTCGAAGAAGTACAGGAGCCTGTTTACGTGATGTATGCATAAACAACTTCCGGCGCGACCTCACGCGGAGCATTCACGTGTTCCACTGAAAGATTTCGATTGGTGCAATCCGAATGCTCGCTCCACGATTTCGGCGGCCGCTCCGGATCTGCCAGCGGAATTCGCCATTAGGTTCAAACACCAAGTTTGAAAAATGCGTCTCTTAAATGCGGTTATAGATAAATGAAAAGCTACAACAGAAGGCATTTAGATAAATTCCACCTCGTGACAAACACCGGAGCCGCACGTTTCACCTTCGCTTGTTAACTATCTGCACGTAGTGCTTGGGCGGCGATTTTTTTATTCTCAGTAAGTAAGCCAGTCAGGAGTAACTCAGGTGATGTACCACTATGCAAAATAATTGTGTGACGAGAATATAAAAGATACCTAGTGGGACACCTTAAAGATGGACAGTTCAAAAGAAAAAACAAGAAAATTACATCTGTTCAAAAAATCAAGCTTCATGAATCCCAACAAATAACGCGCATGTAGAGTCTTCGAAAGTGGCCCAGTCACATTTATAGCTGCAATAGGCACTAGCGCTTCATTTCCCTCTAGTGTACGTTTACAGTCGAGAGTTCCATGAAATACCGTCTGGTCAGGTAAGGCATTGTTGAAAAGCAGGTCACTGACCGATGTCAAAACGAAATAATACTGACGTTTCCGGATCCGTACGTATCCGTACGTATCCTTCCTTCACAATGTATTGACGGCTGAGCGGCACGTTCTTAAGAAGCGTTGAGCGCATGACGCAAGGTCCGGGAGTACACGTGGTTTAGCGTGCCAGATGATCTATTGATTGTGTTACTTGCTGTCTTATTATGACTTATTGGAGATTGAACCTCGTCGTCAAATTGTTCTTGTCCTTGTTCGCCTGTTAACTATGGCGCACACCCACTGCGGGGGATAGGCCGACAATTGAGGAGTTTTATAAATATTATGAAATTTTAGAATAAGGCAAGCTATAGAAGAAATATTACAGATCACATAGGAAATTATTGTGCTAATTCTTATTTATATATTGATAAAAAAACAAAAAAAACAAGACTAAGCTCATTTTTTTTAATAAAGGTAATAAAATAAAGCAATGCCCTCATTTTTTAATACATGTAAAAAGGTGTTTACACGTAAGGATAATAATACTGATGAGCTAGTCAACCGATTGCTTTCATTAATGTAGTCCCTGACAGCGACGCATACATTTGCACTGGAGAATCCAGAAATAGAGGCTCCAAAAGACAAAATGACAGGCGCAGATAAATTCATTCCATTAGCACGTAAGGGGGGTTTTTCGTGGTGTTGTAAACCACCTGAAAGACAAAAAGAAATGGGGCCGAATTCACAAAGCTCACTTACGATCAAATTTTCGCGCAAGAGAAATTTTGTCGCGTAAGTCGATTCACGAAGCCAAAAAAACCTCGTAAGAGGCCATGGTTATCACATCGGCCGCTGCGATAAAGCGCGCTGCGAGCGTGCAGGAACATGCCAGTGGTGGTGATGCACTTGCTATATTTGCTGACGTCACCGAAAAAGGCTCGTAAGTGGATTCACGAAGCAAAAAAAGTTCCGCAGAAATAGCGTGGCTACGAAGAAATGCTAAGAGTGGTCCGGACCACTCTTATGAACAATATGGCTGTTTAGAACATGCAACGTCGGTGGGGTATTTGGGCACCGTGGCTGATTTTCAGCTAGTTCGCGGCCATGTAAGGCTGCGCGATGATTGCTGGTATATTTTATTTTATTTTGGCGCTTTGAGTTTCGTGCGTTGTTTGCTTTGTACGCAGTGGACAGTATTGACACTCGCACTCGTCCAATAAGCTTGGTGTCGCAGTAATTAAGAAAGCTTATTGGTTGTCCGGAGCGAAAAATTATGCAAGCAAAGACTCGTGGTTGGATTAAAACCAAAGTACTACGTGAATGGTCGGTGAAGTCGAAAGCGGCGCGCTATTTGGTCAACATTTTTTGTTATGCTGTTGTGCTGCGTCCCACTTCCTCCAATGAGAGGTCCAACGTATGATGATGTACGCAGCATTGGTGGAAAGTACCACCAAAGAGGTTCAGAGGACGACATCAGCTGCTCGCTATTGGAAATAAAAATGAACGGAAGATTTCAGTTAGCTGTTATCAAGGCCTATTACGTGGTTCCACAACTTCTCTAGTTGGATTGGCTTTAACTACCCAATATGCACGTTGTCTGAAATGCAGCTGTCGCTATGCACGTTGCACCAATGCAGGGCGGGCTCGTACATTGCAAATCACAGCATATTAGCCATTTTTTACGATTCTGCATGAAATCACAAACAAATCCAGCTTTTTCGACCTTCACTGTTGAGAAACCGAAATGGAACGCGTTTGTATGGCAAGCAGTCAGAAAGAAATGACTCCAGTAATTTGAAATGACACCGAAAACGTGTGCGAAAGCTCGCGATTCTCGAGCATATATAAGCAAACTATATTACCGAATTCATGCCTCTTTGACTTTGAGCTGGCATTTAACCTGGCGTGAGCAAATAAATTAACGCTGTTTTCATCCACTGATATGTATTTTGCTCTAAGAAGCGACAGATTGGCCCGGAAATCAAAGTGTAGCCACGGCGAAATCCCCGCTGCCGGCGCCCAGTGTAGCAGACGACAAATGCTAGCAGACGACAGCTTGGGCGAGAGGCGCATTGTGATTGGTTGGGAAGCAGTATTCTCGACATCAGGCCATCTTATGACGTTGCCAAAACACTTCTTTCATCGCGCGGCCCTGTCGTATTCGTCATATCTTCCCCCCCTCGCACATAAGAGCAATTTTTATCTCGCCATCAAAAACGCGCAAGAGCTTTCTACGAGTTCTCTCAGCGCTTGCTCCTGCAGCGTAGTTCGCCAAGACAACATGGCGTCGTAAACAGTGTAAGCGTGTGGGTGCCAATTTGCACAAACGCTTCTCGGTTGACTTCCTTCAGCGTTCGACTGGATGTGTTTCGACTGGACGGTGCGTGTAAGCCGTGTGAAAACCAACGGCAGTGTCCCTCGGTGTGCGGTGAGGCGTAGCGAAGCTTGTGCCTCGGTGTGTTTATGAAGCGGGGATCGGCGCCTGTGTATCGACGGCAACTAGCACTCGAGGAGCCTGCAATGTGTGTTCGAGTTTCGGTGACAGTTTGTTTGCTTCGCTTTCCAGTTTCTCAGTTGGGTGCAGTGCGGCATTTCGAACTGACAGCGCTTTGACACGTTACTTGAGTGATCCCGAGTGCGTACGGTAGCGTATGAATTACGTGCTGTATTCGGTTATTGCTTGGCCGCTGGTTAGCCCGTGCGCTGCTATTTTCTCGTGAGCAGTCCAGGAAAAGGCAGTGTTTGAAAGTGAAACAATGTGTGTTGTGAACATTGGTGCTGCGTTGACATTTCCAAGACTCGTGAAGAGGCTGTGCTCGTGTGACAGAACATTAAAAGACAGCGTTGATGACTGTGTTTTGCCCTGTGAAGTTGCGATGGTGCTTTACGAGTGCTTTAAGGATTTGGCTCTGGGCTTCGCGTATTATATTTAACTCGTTATTTCGGCTTTTTGTGCTCATCGCAGTCCGAACGTCGTAATGTGTCGAATCGAAGTCGCGAGCCGATACATTCTCTTGTAAGTGAGGCTGCTTTGGCAGCACGCCTTGACTGTTCTTCGGTGAAAATTTCGAGTTCTACCTGGCAGCGAGAGCCCGTGAACGTCAGTGACGCTTGCCTCCCGAAAGAACACACTTTTCACCGGTGCCTTGCCTTGGGTGACGTCGTAGACCAGCGCCTGCTGACTACAAGTATTCGAGTCCATCAGACACGTCGTTATGCATGGCACTGGAGCCTTGACTACCACTGCTCATGGCGAGGTCTCACGCTTTACCAGTGGACGGACACGTCTTGCTAGCCTTGCATTTCTACGTCAACGGCAGCTTCCAGTCCACTTGCCTGTTTGCCGCAGAAGAGCGCATTCCATTCCTGATGACACTGACGGCTGCTAATCGTTCTGCCACCGGTGAGTTGAACTTCAGCAGCTAATTTCGTTGCTATTCGCGTAGTACTATAACGTGTGTAAGCTTTTTTTCAGCCCAGCAGATGTAATGTTACCCCATAATGAGTTCCAGTATAAAACATGTGCTACTATCACATATTATATACACACACACACAAACATACATGTATATATACGAAGGAAAGAAGTGTGAACTTAAGGGCTCGTTTGCTTTGTTAAGCACATCGTTGATGCGAACTAACAGACAATGATGCCAAGGAAAGTATAGGGGACTTTATTAGAAGTAATTGTATTGTAAATGGGAAGAAAGGAAAGTGGTCGAAAAGAAAACTTGCCACCGTCAGGATCCGAACCTGCGACCTTTGAGTAACGCGTCCGATGCTCTACCACTGAGCTACGGTGGCGGTCATCCCTCCGTCCACTTTATAGGGTATATATGTGCATTTTTAAACGTGGGAGCGTCAGTCAGCGCCGCCTGTTGGCATTACGGCGAGTGTGGAACACTCTTTTTGCCTGTAGGCGTCACGTAGCACGTGATCTTATTACGAGTTGGCAGCTGACTAATAATCCCTCGCATACCACCTGAAGGCAACAAGTCTGCCAGACTTGTTGCTTCTATGAACGAAGGAAAGAAGTGTGAACTTAAGGGCTCGTTTGCTTTGTTAAACACATCATTAATGCGAACTAACAGACAATGATGCGAAGGAAAGTATAGGGATAGGGGGACTTTATTAGAAGTAATTGTAACGTAAATGTGAAGATATATATATATATATATATATATATATATATATATATATATATATATATATATATATATATATATATATATATATATATATATATATATGTATATGTATATATATATATATATATATATATATATATATATATATATATATATATATATAGGCAAATATGTCAGCAGTGTTTATAGTTTGATTTAAGCAGGTGTTTATTTGATTATTAAGAGGAGCCTGTCTACCACACTTGTTAGTGCAGAGGTGTATATTTGATGCGAATTTATTTTTCAGTAGTCATGTAGCACTTTTTCAGGAATTCCCTTGATTTTTCAAAATTTGTTCTATAGAAGATTACCGCTGTGGTAGCACTATACTTTACCAGGACACGTATATTCCTGTATGCAAAGCTCAGTATACTTCTGGCAAATCGAACGAGAACACATAACACAAAAAAACAGGACGGGTACCGAACTTCCTGTTCTTTTGTGTTATGTGTCCTCGTTCGATTTGCGCCAAAAAGTATCCTCAGTTATGAACCAGTACCGACTAGCTCGAACTAGAATTCTGTATGCAAAGCTTACATGGGGATTCAGTTTGTTCCAAAGTGAATATAGCATATTTGATAGCTTTGACGATAGCTTTGTGTTACTGCCAAATATGTATTAAAGCGATTTTGATGCTGGTTTTTTTTAACGTATCTTTTTTGGCCTCTTCACAGATTGCAGACTTTCCCAAGGTCCTGGGATACATCAATTGCACGCACTGACAAAACAAGCCTCCTCATGACTTGGAGCACCCGTACAGAAATAGGAAGGACTTATGCTCCCCGAACGTGCCAGTATTTTGCAATGGTGGGGGGTGTCATCGTACAGCAGACCTCGAAGTGGCAGCCTCATCTGGATGGACTGTGCTCTGCCGGGGAGCCTCGAGGGCACAAAACTGCTTCATGGTTGGTTGCTAGGTTAATTATTCTTTAAGTGCAGATGGTGAAGTACACACCACTTAATGTGCACACATTAAGAACCCAAATACCATTGCTAACAGTGGATGCCTGTATACTGACTCAGCGATGCCCATTAGACTCTTAAGAAGAAGCAAACTGCAAGATAACTGACAATGTCGAAAGTGTGAAGTCTGCTGCTTATGAATTTAACACCATACATGTGAGACTGAAAAGCTTGTGATTTTGAAATTGCACAAATACTTTCATTACTTATAGAGCTCCTGAGCTTGTGACTTGCTCTGTGGATGAAGTGCTCTGCATGGAAATAGCAAGTGAGTGAAAGCCGCTTGGCTGTTCAAAACTTGTAGGGAGAAAGAGCTATATGGCAAATTCGATAGGGGAGAACAGCAGCACTCAAAAGTACGCTGAAAGTGCTCTCTTCAGAGCTGGCGGGTTTCAGTGGTCGAACAGGAGTGAGAGCACTGTCATCCAGCGATAGAGCGAGAGCGCTTTTGCTGCTCTGAGAACAGGCAGGAGCAGTATGTAGTGCTCTCGCCTGAAAAGCGGAGTAGGCGCAGTACGACGAGAGTCACGTGACTTTTAAACATCACATTATTTGTATTTGTTTTAATTTTGCTTTAGCCGGTGAGTGCGG
>JALIZH010032386.1:0-18991 GCA_030522465.1 Rhipicephalus appendiculatus
TTAATGCAATACCGTTAAATAGTTCGTTTCGCAGAAATTCCGGCATCGTTCGTTCTGAGCCAAACACAAGCGTTTTCTGAGGGCATACAACAGGAATACCCTTCACCTGTCTGGTGTCGCTAAAACTTGGTTCTGGAACCACCAACCAGATATTCCCGACTGGGACACTTTCGCGCAGCAGCTTCGTCAGGTTTTCGGTGCCCCTACAGTTCGCGCTGAGGCAGCAAAGAAGAAGCTCGCTGAACGCATACAGCTACCGGATGAATCATACACCTTGTACATTGAGGAGGTCCTTGCATTGTGCAAGCGTGTGAACTCCACCAGTGGCGTAGCCAGGGAGTGGCACACTGGGCACGTGCCCCCCCCCCCCCCCGAAATTTTTTTCGCCATGGCATACAGAGCGAAAAAATGATCATTTCAAGGAGGTGCCCCTCCCGAAATCAAGGCGGTGCCCCCCCCCCCCTCGAAAAAAAATTTCTGGCTACGCCCCTGAACTCCACCATATCTCCGAACGACCAGATACGCCACATTATTAAAGGCATAAACACCGTTGCCTTTAACGCCCTCGCCACGCAAAATTCTGCCACCACTCAGGACGTCATCACCATTCGCCAGCGACTTGAGAAGTTCCAGTCTTTCGCCTGTGCTACGATGCCGCTGACATTCGTCTGCCCGCGGCCCTCGACCTGCGCGCGCTGATTCGCGACATCGTTCGTGAAGAGTTTCACGGGCGCTGCTCTTCCTGCGCTCCGGAAACTACTCTCCCTTCTGGACAAACTGGCTTGCGAGACATATTAGGCAGGAGATTGCTTCCGCATCGCGTCTGACGTGTTCGAACGGTTCTTGCGTGCGCCAGACACCAACGTACGCCGAAGTTGCAGCGCTTCTGCTGCAACCACCGTCCCTGTGCCTACACCAGGAGACTATGCATCCGTGGCTTCGTTGTCACCGCCGGTGCGTGCACAGCTTTACCGCACGCCTCAGCGCCCTTCTCGGCCTATACGTTACTACAGTGGCTATCGCAGTCACATCTCCCGGTTTTGTCGAAGGCGCCAACAGGACCAGCAACGCGGCTACTCTCCCAAGGAACGCCTAGGCATCCGTCCGAACACGACCTACCAACGGACGGCCTACCACTCTACCTATCGCCGTTCGCCCTCTCCTTCCAACCATATTGATATGCCTATGAGTTCACGTGTTTCGCCGCAGGTTACCTTCTCCACGTCGCCGTTCAGTGTCACCTCTGTGACCCGCCTCCCATGCATCGAACGCCCACTCGGAAAACTCCCCGATGCAGTGTTAGAAGGGGAAACTGCATGCAACGGACAGCCAACGATTCCTCCAGAGCGACCGTCGAACTTGGTAGTAGTGTTTGTAGAAGTTGTACGGGTGGAGGCTCTGGTGGACACTGGCGCTGGCGTTTCGATTATTCGTGGTGACTTTTTGTACACGCCTCCGAAGACGGCCTTACTCCGTGCAGCGACCAACGCTGTCATTCGTCCACTTGCACAGTGTACGGTTCGTGTCTGCATAGATGGCATTCGTCGTCACAATGTCCTTGTGGTATTTCGTGAGTGCACCCACGAACTCAATCTGGGGTGGGGTTTCTTATCTTCTGCGTTCGCTTCCATATCTTGTCATCAACGCCTCACAATCTGAATGCCACTGACTATTCGTCGCCTGAACACGAAGGGCGCATTCGCCTTGACACCACGTGACATTATGTTCTTCCGCCATCCATCGAAGATATTATAAGCGTTAACGCCAACGACATTGTGGATGGCGACGTACTTATTCTACCTTACGGCCATACCTTATGTAGAAGCATTGTGATTATTCCTGGCCTTATTCGCTTCTCTGACGGGCCTGCCTTCCTTACCGCCTTAAATCAAACCCCCGAAAATTTGCTGCTACCCTGTGGCTCAACAGTCACTTGCGCGGTCGACACTCAGCCCGTTGGGATCGTTGCGCTTCCGAGTAACGAACTACCAGAGTCAATATCACCGCCACTCAATGCCTCTTCTACACATTTTTCGGCAACCATCGGCCCTGACCCAACACCTGTCCAGGGTCAACATTTGTTCGCCCTGTTGAACCGACACCATTCTTTGTTCAACGTGAATTCGCCCGTCCTCAGCATGAATACCACCGCTACTCACAGCATTCAAACTGACGGCGCTCGTATTATACACCGGTGCCCATATCGCGTGTCTCTGGTAGAACGAAATATCATCGAGAAAAACGTCTCACACATGCTACGACGCAAGATCATACGTCCTTCCTCGAGTCCATGGTCATCCTCAGTTGTTCTAGTCCAAAAGAAAGATGGTACAGTTCGTTTCTGAGGCGATTACCGCGTGCTAAACAAGATAACGCGCAAAGATGTTCATCCTCTGCCACGAATCGATGACGCATTCGAATCGTTACATCGAATGCATCATCGAAACATTGTCGGAATGGCATCAAATCTCATGCATGGTTTTTCGCGGGAGATATTATTTGACACCATCGACATGAATTTTGAACGAGCACTGAATGTAGCATTTATTAATGTGTCTCTCACAAAAGACAGCCGCTCAAGTTAGTCTTCTATCTTTTCTCCTTCTGCGACACGGCTAAACGCTCTGGATAAGCAGGCGCGCTGAATAAACACCCCGCTCGTTGTTTGAGCGACTTCCCCTCGTACAATATGAAAAAAAAAAGACGGCGCTATCTTTACGCCCCGTTGCTTTGTTACGACATCGAGTCCCGTCTACAAACACTATTGTGAACCACGCGCGAAGAAAAGAAGTCAAGCAAGGACGTCCGTACGATACTTGCTTGAAAGAAACACCGCGCCGCAACTCTATCGCAACCAGTGTTGTACGGAACGGCGCTCCAGGAACTAGTTCCTTTTGGCAGGAACGGAGGAACGCCACCGTTCCATTTAGGATCGGTGGAACTGTAACGGTAACTCGTTACATTTAAGCAGGAACGGTTGAGGGAACGGCGTTCCTTCTGTAGACGTTCCACGGCATTCAACAGGCGCACACACGCAGCACATCATGCAGAACAGGCCGGATGGGCGATCGTGTGAGGCGAAAAAATGTAGCGCTCGCGCATCATGTGACTACGATATCCTTGTTTTTACTTCAAGGCGCCCGCCGGGGGCGCAGAAAAGCGAAAGACGCCGAGACTGACCACGTGCGGGAGGAACAGTTGATTTTTTTTACAGCAGAGATGTTAGGCTCGAGGTTTCCATGTGTCGTTGAAACAGGATTATCATCATCATGAACAGGAATGCATTCTCTTCGTTATCGCCGTCCTCTTCTGCTTCTCTAAGTTCTCCCTGTCACGGAATGCCACTTTTTCGAGCCGTCGTCATGCCGATTAACGCACGCCGCACTCCCCCGCTGACCAGCGCGCCGGCTTGGGCATGAAAAGACTTGTTTTTAGAGCCGCGAAGAGCAGCGAAATGGGGTGTTATTCATCGAATGTTGCTGCCGAAAGGTGTTCGTTGTTCTGTACCGCGAAGACGACAGCTTTTGTTGGACAGCCGCAGTGTGCCCCGAACTTTTAGACTGCAAAACGCTCGGCTGAGAACCGAGGCCAGATACCGTCCCCACGGAAGAAGCTGCACGTGTACGAGCCGCCTACGCGGTCACCGTAAACGGGTTGTCTCTCCTGATTATTAGAGAACCCTCCCCCAATTAAAAAGGGGCGTCGTCAATACTTTCAGGGCGGACTTTGCGACAATGCAATGCGCAAGATTGGACCCATGTCAATGGTCCCTTTTTCCCCAGGAAGGGAATGAGGGGACACGAAGGGGATTCAAGCGCAGGATATGGCCCTGCTAATCAGTCTAGTTGCTTGTCAAGCATGGTGTAGAAATAGATCAACGAGTATCCCTTCTAGAAGTTTTTGGTGTGCGCTTTGTATCGGCTGGCCACCTAAACTTAGCCGTTCGCCTAGTTGAGACACGTCTGCAACGTAGGCATCGGGACTTCAAGCTGAGGTTAGCTCAACCTGCCTGAGATCGCCTTCAAGCACTAGCTCCCGGAAGCATCGGCGTTGCGAGTCATATCCGCCGACATCGCAGTCGTCTCGTGCCAGAACTCTTCGGGACTTTTCGCATCCGATCGTCGTAGACGCAACGCTGCCGGTAATCTCACGCATGCCTTCGCCTATTTATACCATCGAACTTTCACGTCCTTTCAGTTTAATATTATTCCTTGTCCGCCTCGGTGGAACAGTGGCTACGGTGCTCGGCTGCTAACCCAAAGGTCGCGGGTTCGATCCCGGCCGCGGCGGTCGCATTTCGATGGAGGCGAAATGGTAGAGGCCCGTGTGCTGTGCGATGTCAGTGCACGTTAAAGAACACCAGATGGTCAAAATTTCCGGAGCCCTCCACTACGGCGTCTCTCATAATCATATGGTGGTTTTGGGACGTAAAACCCCAGATATTATATTAATATTATTCCATTTTTTAAATGCGAATGCATTTCATAGTCGGGCTATGTCAGGCATCCGGCGTTGTCCAGCGTTGTCCAGCGTTGTCCGCGGAGGAGGAGGAGGAGGATAGGTTGAGGAGGTAAGCGCCGGCAGGTGTTAGATGTGAAGCATCCTATCGCGAAGCTTAATCCGGTGGTGGTAGTGGGCGGCGTGACCACCCATACTGCGCATGCGCAAGCCCTTTAAAAAAATATAAATATAAAACCTCCTCTCTCCCTCTCTCTCCTCTAGGCATCCCTCCCCGCGGCAACCATACCATCACTGCGCATGCGCCTCCCCTCCTCTCTCCCCTCCTACGCTCCCCCCTCTCTCTCCTCTAGGCATCCCTCCCCGCGCTCCCACTGCCCATGCGCGTCCCCCCTCTCTCACCTCTAATACGCTCCCCCCTCCCTCCTCTAGGCATCCCTGCCCACAGCGTCCACACCCCCACTGCGCGTGCGCGTCCCCCCCTCTCTCTCCTCTCCTACGCTACCCCCCCCTCTCTCGCCTCGCGACGCCGACGCAGGCAGCGTCTGCTAGCGAGTTTCTTGGTTGAAAAAAACCGACTGCTCGCGCTGCACAACCGTTCACTGTCCATCCCGTATATATGGCAATGGATCTTGGCCTCCAAGGTGGTGCCGGTGGGAGATTTCTCCTGTGCGTTGTTGAACAATAAAAATTCGCAGCGTGCGCGTTAACTAAAAGCCGACTGCGGGTCTCTGTGTCCAGTCGGAGTCTTCTGTCTCTCATTGCCCATTAGCAGCGATTGGCATGTTCCAGTAGGAAACACCGCTCCATCGCTGCGTGCTTTACGCATCTCCAGTTTTAAATGCGAATGCATTTCAAGTGCGTGAGGGCGCTCGCATCGCGGGAGCTCGGCGGAGCTATATATGAAAAAAAAATTTAAAAAAAATTAAAAAAAAGAAAAAAAGGAAACAACAGAACAAAGGCAAAAAAAAAAAAAAAACAGGCGCTGCGCCGTGCTCCCGACCGGGCTGCAGAAATTAGGCGCCTTTTCCTTCTTCGAACCACAACCACCATATATAAATGGAGTGAAGCGCGCGCGAAATGCATTCGCATTTCCTCACGATTCCCTTCGGGGAGGTGGGGGGCATTTTTTGTTTACTGTTAGCTCAGTTTGCGTATTTTGTAATACTTGTATTTTGTAAGCTTATTGTTTGACTCTATTTGTATATTAACAAAGAAAGCAAGAGATAGATAGAGGACGATATATACAGCAATATGTTCGCTGACCGTGAACCGGGGATTTTACGAAGGCGCAAATGTGTATCCCGAACATTATTTTCTGCCCACATTGAAATATTGAATCAGCACTCATTATAAGCCTAAGTATAATCCCTTTATATGCAAGTTCCTGCGCAGGAAATTCAATTATATTGGCGCATTGGTGGAGATTCCTATTTGAATATGTGAAGGGCAGTATCCTGACTGCACCTTTGAAGACCGACGTTGAAAAGTGCCACATGTATTGGACTTGAAATAGACGACCACGAAAGTTGCAGTTACATGTATGTAGTAAGGCCGGTGGTCTCGAAAAAAAACTGTCTAGGAGCGTTTATTTAGATTCCTTTACCTATCTGTAACCTGCTGTCGGCAATGTTAAATTCATTTGATATATTTAGCTCAATGGGAGCTTTAAATTGCTCGCGTTATTTCGCCTCAGGATTATCCGTCAATATATGTTTATTAAAAACTGAAATGTAACGTTAATGTAACGACACGTTCCAATTTTGGAAATGTAACTGTAACGAGTTCCCTTTGCATTTGAGGAACTTGTAACGGGAACTCGTTCCGAAATTGGGAAGGAACGAGGAACGAGCTTTTGTTCCTGTTTTAGAGGAACGTGTACAACACTGATCGCAACCGACCGCGCTTACGAATTGCATCCGAAGCACAAGCGACGCGCATGCAACGTAATGCGCCGCTCGCTTAGCACGGTCCTAGCGTGCCTTGATGCGCGCTCTCGGGCGGACGCATAGAAAAACACAACACAGTCCCAAAGGGTGTCGCCGTCTGGTGACCTCCAGCGGAAGGCATCGCTTAGTAAGTAAGGCATCACTCTATTGTAAGTATGTGTTAGACACTATACTAACTCCTTTCATATGACTCCATTGTTGCCTGTCGTTGAGGTAAAAAAAAAACGTTGACCTTTAAATTCCTACATATTTTAGAAAAGCAATGTCTTCAAGTTTGACACTACAAACACCTTGCACAAAACTTTTTTTTCCCACTAAGATGTGTCATCAATACAATTCGCCTACTCGTTTTTGAAATATGTGGTCAAATTTTTGTGCTAATTTTTTGTCAGTGTGGCTCGACTTTTATTTGTTTATGCTATTGGGCTACACAAATGTTGCGGCATTACTTTAAGATTTCTACACTGTATTAATATAAGGATCATTATATAAAATAAACATAGCCATAGGTACGACACCATAATCACCTCAATTAGATTTTGCGCAGTGTTGCCATGTTTTACTGCCTCGTGCTCAACATCGTTGCCTGTACCTCGCGTGATATTTGTTTTGGATAATCCTAGCGTTTGAAAACACCTTTATTGCGATATATTTGTCCTCGTAGCAATTCTAATCTGCAAAATGAGACTGGCGTGCCAAACAGCTCTGCTTCGCCAATACGCCACGCTTTACACGAAAGTTCTTAAGTTGCCGCCACTTCCCGCAAGATAGCAGCAGGGGGTAATATGACCGGGTCGCTCTTTCCGCAGGTGTAGAGTGACCTAGAATAGGGGGAGTGTCCAAAGCTCGCGCGAATAGATGGAAGGAACGAGGGCAGTCGCGGTGAACTCCCGCGCCGCGGCGCTGCCGTGCCAGACCCGCGGGCTTTCTCCGCGGTGGAAGGCGCGTCAAAGCGGCGAGCGTCCGCTGCGCGCCCGATATTTTGGGCGCTATTAGCCAGCATTGCGGTAATTTTGGCAAAATTTAATAGTGCTTCACTGCAAGATAATACTTTAGCGACTCACCGCACAGAGAGCGCGTTTCTGTGTTGTGAAACGGTGATTTTGTATATTTCATTTCAGCTGGTTTGTCACCGCAATCGTCCTCACTTACGCGCCCGCTCGAGGAATGCATTCTGCGCGCACCCATCATGAGCTAAACTACTTTCGTTTCGTGTGAAACAATGAACGTGAACGTGCTACAGGAGATAATAAGCTGGAGATCACAAGGACAACCAGGACAACGTAGCAGATATATGCACATAGTATACGCCATACGGCTATCTCATGCTAACACGTTTGCACCCTTCATATCCCTTTTATTTCGTGCGTTCGATTTGTTTTACAAGGCTGCCTCCCGCGCTCTGCTGTTTCAAGCCTTTTCATGCTAAGCGGATTGTGTCCGTTGGCGTGGCCGCGGTACCAAAAGTTAAAAAAAAATGCCCCCCATCTTCCCTAAGGGAATCGTGAGGAAAATGCGAATGCATTTCGCGCGCGCTTTACTCCATTTATATATGGTGGTTGTGGTTCGAAGAAGGAAAAGGCGCCTAATTTCTGCAGCCCGGTCGGGAGCACGGCGCAGCGCCTTTTTTTTTCGTTTTTATATATATATATATATACGTGCGAGCGAGCGGAGGGGAGAGTGGGGCGCAGGGAGGAGAGAGAGCGAACGGCGAGAGAAGGAGCGGCGAAGCACTGCACCTACCCTCTCCTACACTCTCTCCACACACGGGGGAGCTCCGCCGAGTTCCCGCGATGCGAGCGCCCTCACACACCAGAGCGCGCCCCCTCCTCTCCACTCACACTCCGCTACTCCGCCCGCACCACCAGCTCCGGTTGCTAGGGGCGAGGATAAGCGCGCGCGCCCGCAGCTGTTGCTATGGGAGAGGGAGTGAGAGCAGAGAGATAACACCTGCCGGCGCGCGGACACCTCCTCAACCTATCCTCCTCCTCCTCCTCCGCGGACAACGCCGGATGCGCCTGACATAGCCCGACTAAGAAATGCATTCGCATTTAAAAAAACGTTGCAGTGGCTTAGCTCGGCTATGCCAGGATATACGTAGCGTTAGCAAAGGTTCAGCTGATTATTCTTAGCTTTCCTGATTGTCTAGATTGTCTAGGATTAGCTTGATTATCATGCTTACTGCTGCTCCAATGACACAAACACGGTATACGTATTATGTGGCACATGTATATTTTTGCTCAACGTCAGGTTGCTTCTCTATTGCCACAAAGACGGCTTGGTGATCAGTGAAGTAACACGCTGCCGTCTCTATGGCCCCAACACAGTATTTTGTTCATTCTTCCTACCCTCAACCGCTAATTGCCAGGCAACTACTTCGGGATCCGATGAGTCACGCTTCTCCGCTCTTCTGCGCCGTTGAGCAGCATTTGCGCTCTCCTTCTCCATGGCTATACCACACTGGCAAACGCCAGTCATAAGCGCAGTGGCTCCAGCGTAGTGTCAGGCGGCGACTGCACAGCGAAGGCGAATAGCTGCGCGCGTGGGCGCCAGTGCGTCAACCACGGCTACGACGTCACTCCTCTGGAATCAGCAGACCGGCGGCGGTGAGTTGCGCGCGGCGGCGGCGGAGTGCGCGGGAGATGCCGGCTCCGGCGCGCCAGCTGTGTGACATCACTGATCCTCGCGCATGCGCAGCACGGCTCTTGATGAGGCGCGCGAAACGGGTTTGGTTAGGCCAGTGTAGCTAAAGCTACAAAACAACTCGCGTATCTCTCGCGTCTCGTTCACTTTGTGGGTTCATACATAGGCGTGCGCACGGGGGGGGGGGGGGGCAGTGGGGGGCGAGAGGGTGGGCGCGAAGCCAGCCCCATACATTGACATAATAGGGAGCGGGAGGCAAGAGGGGGGGGCGTAAAGTCAGCCCCATACATTGACATAACATGGAGGGGGGGGCGCTGCGAGAAACCTTTGCCCCCCCCCCCCCCCCCGCCCTGAAGTGGAACCCTGCGCATGCTTATGGATGGAGGGGCACGAATGTATGCCTAACACGACCGATAGGCCATGGCATCACTAACTTGACATGCTTGTCATGTTCGTAACGACCAATGATAATAATATGGCGTGTGACGCGCAAACCCGCTTTCTTCGGTCACAAATAATTTTGACGATGCGTGGTCTGATGATTTGCCTCCGTCAAATAATGTAAACGTCGTGATCAGCAATATCGATCTTAAGATGTAGGACTTACCTACACATTGTGAAGAATTGACCAGGTAGGTAAAATACATGAACTTCTGCGATGGCTCGAACTTCTGCGTGCCGTCGAGCTTGCTTTCACACTATATAGCGGTGTCGCGCGAACACTTTTGATCGCGACCAGGGCCAACACGGATCTAGTTCGGCTCGAAAATTAGCCAAATCCCAATTAAAAGTTACCATGCAGCTGCACCTCAGTCTCAGACTAAGTTGTGATCAGACCTGCGATCAAATGCGCCCGTGTATGCCCGTCGGCACTGTCGAGACTGCGCCAGTCCATGCTACGCACAGTGCTGTCCCATACTCGCGAAAAAGAAAACTGAAGAGAAACAAAGGCTAACCACCGCACTTCTTTCAGGTCTGGCACCCCTAGTGGTGATCTGCCTTAATGTTTTAGGTGCGAAGCATCTTATGCTCGGGGCTATGTCCGTCCCGCGTCTCTTGTCCGGCCACTTTCATCAAGTAGGGAAGCACCCATTATCTGAACCAGAACACTGTAGTAATATGAAGGCCGTCAACCACTATCACAGTCATCAGTGTCATGGCCGCGAGCACAGAGTGGCTGCTTAGCAATGGCTAGGCAGGTGGTGTCTGTCGCCCAGGTTGACCCCTTTCCTAGATCTTGCTTGCATGTGTTCGGAGGGGGCTTAGTCCGTCCCTCCTTCCCGCGTCTCACAGCGCATGCGCGTCCCCTCCCCCCTCTCTCTCTCTCCTGTACTACGCCCACCCCCCTTTCTCTCCTCTAGGAATCCTCTACTCTACGGAGCGGCCCCCCGCGTCCTACACCTCCACAGCGCATGCGCGTCCGCTCCCCCTCTCTCTCCTCCTACGCTCACCCCTTTCTCTACTCTAGGAATCCTCTCTCTACGGAGCGGCGCCCGCGTCCCACAGCGCATGCGCGTCCCCTCTCTCTCCTCTCCTACGGTTCCTCCGTTCTCTCCTCTATGAATCCTCTACGGAGCAGCACGCACGACAGGTGATGCGACAGCTGCATACTCCGCTGGGGGGCGCCATGGTAGTTCCGCGGTATGAAAATGACGGAGCGCCCGGGCCGCGAAACGGGAGCGGCGACGTTTCTCCCGCTCAAGCTAACCATCCCCGCTGCTTCGCATCCACACATGGTTCCCTTTAGCGGGAGATGGGGATGTTTTTTTCTGACAGCTTATTAGTCAAAGTGCGTCCATTGTAACAAAAGCTATGCTGATTCAACTTATTAAAGTTTATCTCGAGGCGGACAGGGTGGGTTGGAGACATTGGGAGAGATCTTTTTAGTTATAACTGCAGCAGATATAATACAACCTGATGATGATGATAATGATAACGAACATGAAATATTCCTATTATCGACAGCCACCTCATGCATACGGTTAGAAAAATGTACGCGGTACTCACAGAGTGAAATGCGACATCAATATTTTAGTACAACGACTTGTACTCGCAGTTCCTCGAGGTAAGCACGTCGTGCCGCTTCTGTTGGTTACTGTTCGCTGTGCTGTAAGCGTTCCACTCCCAATCACGAGGACAGGATACGAAATAAAGGTGGTACACTTGAGAGTGTGTCCATTACTTGGCCGCAAATTGCGGCACTTCAATTCATGAGTATTGCACTCGTGTTTGTAGCACTTCCGGTGGCAACGTACGTGCGGCGTGCTTTTAAATGAGATGCCTTTCTTTGTGGATCAAACCCACTTCGACCATTTCCATCACTATCTATCTATCTATCTATCTATCTATCTATCTATCTATCTATCTATCTATCTATCTATCTATCTATCTATCTATCTATCTATCTATCTATCTATCTATCTCGTTTTGTTCTTCCTTCTTCCCTATCTTCTTTTTTTGGCTTCGCTTGAATAAAGCAATCAGTTGTCAGTCAGCGCTCGTTTTGCCAAGTCATTCTGTGTCCTACGTCTTTCGCGCTGTTTCAATATGAACTATCAGCTTTCATAACAAAGTATTAAACATCACACAGGAGGCAGCGGCGGCAGCATGCAGCAAGGGCAGAGCGAATGTGGGCATTTTCGACGCGCGTGGAAGTGGTTTTCCGGCCGCTCTGACCAGGGGCGTAGCCAGAAATTTTTTTTAAATGCGAATGCATTTCATAGTCGGGCTATGTCAGGCATCCGGCGTTGGCGTTGTGCGGCGTTGGCGTTGACCGCGGAGGAGGAGGAGGAGGATAGGTTGAGGAGGTGTGCGCGCCGGCAGGTGTTAGATGTGAAGCATCTTATGGCGAAGCTTAATCCGGTGGTGGTGGTGTACGGCGTGACCGCCCTTACTGCGCATGCGCAAACCCTTTCAAAAAAATAAAATAAAGACAAAAAAACCTCCTCTCTCCCTCCCCTAGGCATCCCTCCCCGCGGCAACCACACCCTCACTGCGCATGCGCCTCCCCTCCTCTCTCCCCTGCTACGCTCCCCCCTCTCTCCTCTAGGCATCCCTGCCCGCGCCGTCCACACTCCCACTGCGCATGCGCGTCCCACCTCTCTTCTCTCCTACGCTCCCCCCTCTCTTCTCTAGGCATCTCTGCCCGCAGCGTCCACACTCCCACTGCGCATGCGCACCCCACCTCTCTCTGCTCTCCTACGCTCCCCCCTCTCCCTCTCTCGCCTGGCGACGCCGACACAGGCAGCGTCTGCTAGCGAGTTTCTTGGTTGAAAAAACCGACTGCTCGCGCTGCACAACCGTTCACTGGCCACCCCGTATATATGGCAATGAATCTTGACCTCCAAGGTGGTGCCGGTGGGAGATTTCTCCTGTGCGTTGTTGAACAATAAAAATTCGCAGCGTGCGCGTTAACTGAAAGCGGTCTGCGGCGGAGCTCGGCGGAGCTATATATGAAAAAAAAATTAAAAAAAATAAATAAAAAGTTAAAAAAAACAAGAAAAAGCAAAAAAAAAAAAAAGGCGCTGCGCCGTGCTCCCGACCGGGCTGCAGAAATTAGGCGCCTTTTCCTTCTTCAAACCACAACCACCATATATAAATGGAGTGAAGCGCGCGCGAAATGCATTCGCATTTCCTCACGATTCCCTTCGGGGAGGTGGGGGGTTTTTTTTGGGGGGGGGGGCACCTCGTTGATTTCGGGGAGAGCACCTCACTGAAATGGTCATTTTTCGCTCTGTATGCCATGGCAAAAAAAAATTTTCGGGGGGGGGGGGGGGGCACGTGCCCGGTGTGCCACCCCCTGGCTACGCCACTGGCTCTGACGTTTTCTCTTTGCCTCTCAAGTGTGAATGGGCTTTCAGAGTCGAGGCGGAAATATATTGGCGTGTAGCTGACGTTACGTGCAAACACTAATAAACAAAGCCTTGTTAATTACACTTTTATGACCATTAACTGAAGACAGTTCCTTATATGGAAATCATGTATGGTGTCACAATTTGTGAAGCTCCCATTTTATAGACCTGAAAAATATTCGTGTTACTTGCAATATTTGCAATCGAATTTAGAGCCCAATATTCGCGCAAGAAATGTGGCCACTTTCGACCAGACAGCATTAAAAAGCTCGTTTCACAGAAATTCTGCTGTCGGTGTCGTTGGTAGTAAGCAAAAAATCTGCTTTGTCCGTGAGAGAATATTGGAAATTCATACAAATTATTATTAAATAAGTAAAAATATTCGGTTCAAGTGGGAAGCAAACCCTGTACTTCCGCGTTGCAAGCAGGTTTTCTACTACAGATCTACGCCACCGCAAGAAACTACTGCGAAAAAAAAAAACGCGTACAAATCTCATGCATGGCGTAGCCTTCATAGCACTCCTAATATTGCGTGGCAGAAACGTAGAACGCACCAGGCGTCAAAATATGTGCATTGCGCATCGACTGGTTGGTTTAAAGTACCACCCATTACAAAGCACACAGGCATGATTAATCGTCATTAACCGCCGCCGTATCAACAAAGTGTGATGGTGCGAATTGGCACGTCTTGGCATACGGATGTGTAGTGGGTATACCTCTACTATTCGGAAAATGAATAATTATCGCGCAGTGCACGGGCACTGCGCTACTGTACTTGCAGCAAGCATTCTTGGACAGTTTTAAACGGCCAATGAACAGGCCTTCGTCCCTTCGGCATGGTTGAGATGTGCACATAGAAGCGAATTTATAGGCTAGCGATTGAAGAGGCGATGCGAACCGGGCCCGATTATGCTATCGCGTTCTAGTCTTGAAGGCGAAGCTCAGTAGTCCTGGAAATTCTGTAACACCAGACCTGAATTTCGTTTTACAAGGCAGTGAGTAAACTTGAATAAAGGCGCGTCGAAGCATTGTATGGTCGGAAAAAAATTGCAAGTTGTGTAAAATGGAGAAGTGGACCGCTTATTTTCTGGATGTGATGTGCAGAATGTACCTGTTTTTAATAAATAGGTGCAGAACACTTTTGTGACAGTCATACTGCGTATTCTCGATGGACCTCACCACTTACTATAATTAGGTACAATAATAATGAAAACTAACTTCCTGTAAGCACTGGTCTATTAGTTCCAATTAACATTGTTCCGAACAAAGAACAGCGAACCCTTAAATTTCGAGATCTGTGTCCACATTTTAGTCGTTGTGAAACTCGGCATCGATTCGACATGTTTGGGTTACCCCTCGAATGTTTTGTGCCGCAAGAAGTGCGTTCATTCTTAGTTGCCCATGGTTGCCGAAGCCCATGTTTCTCACCGCGAGAACGGGCGCTACTAGGTGACGGCGGTCGGTTTCGAGATCGGCGTCCACATTTTAGTCATCGCTAAACTGGGATCGACTCCACCATTTTCTCGAATGCTGACAATGATCCCCTTCACAAATGGGATACGGCAAAGGGCTTCTTTGAAACGTATCCCCTCCACCGCTCCAACGATGCCCAAATTTTCCGACTTCGGCCAGCTAGCTGAGGCGAGACCCCCGAGACCACATGATTGCAGTATGCCCCGCCATACCTATTCCTTTTAGAGGCGAAGCACCTTAAGACCGAGCCTTGTCGGCGTGCGGCGTTGTCCGTGCTCACAGCACATCTCTTTGTAAAACAGCTTGTGCCGGCCGTACTACTATGTTTTGCCTTGCCTGAGACAGCCTAAAAAACACTAGGGTCTTTAGAATTGCGTACCTATGTATTTTCTAATAAAGAACACACGTCCTGACATTTACCTATTAATGTTGTGCCTCAGGAATGCGTAGTATTTGCTTTTTTGATCGAATATGTTCACAAATATGAACGCGAACACCGGTTCAAGATGGCTGGGCGTTCAGAAAGAAGTTAAAATTTAGCCGAGAAGCTGAATCGGGTTACCGACAGACAGATAGACCGACATGCAGACCAAAATTTTTGCGTTTAAGTATCCCAAGAAAGACTATCATCTTTAAAAAAACTTCAGGTTAGATCCGATCAAAGAACCATTGGCTCTACATTTCACGGACCACAAAGCGGTGATAATGAAAGGAAAGCGGAATCCAGAACTCAATACGACATATCAATTATGACCAAAATAAAATTGTATATTGTATACACGCGTTGTCACTCATTTCCATGAGCAAGTGGGCAATGTCACGGGAGGTTCACGGTTACCGAACAATCGCCGTGCTTCGCCCACTCATCATCATTCACTTTGTGGATATGCGTGGATTTTTTTTTCACCCCCCTTCCCGCTACCCACAAGAGAGGCTTGGGAGGAGTTCCTGCTCGACTGTTCTACCCGGGACGCACAGCGCTCCTTGGTGGCCCGCGCCCGAGAAGCGATCCTTTCCAGTGGACTCCCGGAATAGGGAGACAACCCAAGTGAATTTGTTGTGCAACTCTCTCTACGTTTCTAAATAAACGTTTTTCCACCACCACCACGAGTTAGGATACAGAACACTGTACTATGAAGCTGTCAATGCAACGGGATATGTGTGGCCATCGTTGGAGCCGAATGAATCATCACTCTAACCATACTATCTTCTAAAGACCCTGCATAACAGCTCTGGTTTAATAAGGAGCTTTAGTTGTGTTGCGTGGTTGCGAATTTTAGAACCTGATCACGAACGTGTAGCAATAGTGACTTTTAAGCTTTTCTCAATATCTTTTATACTAAACCTTCAAAATGCAAAGCGTTTTATTGAATATCTGAAGCTTTTCCTATGAAATCTTGATACCACTCATGCTGGAATGGGTAAAAGCTCGTGTATCAGAAGTTTCTGGGGCCTACACTCCAAATAAGTCTACCTGAAGGCGAGAACAGTTCTTTTAAAAGAGGCTCTTTTTAAATGCGAATGCATTCCTTAGTCGGGCTATGTCAGGCGTCCGTCGGTGTCCGGATCTCTCCGCTCTCACTCCCTCTCCCATAGCAACAGCTGCGGGCGCGCGCGCTTATCCTCCCCCCTAGCGACCGGAGCAGGTGGTGCGGGCGGAGTAGCGGAGAATGAGTGGAGAGGAGGAGCGCGCTCTGGTGTGTGAGGGCGCTCGCATCGCGGGAGCTCGGCGGAGCTCCCGCGTGTGTGGAGAGAGTGTAGGAGAGGGTAGGTACAGTGCTTTGCCGCTCCTTCTCTCGCCGTTCGCTCTCTCTCCTCCCTGCGCCCCCACTCTCCCCCTCCGCTCGCTCGCACGTATATATATATATATAAAAACGAAAAAAAAGGCGCTGCGCCGTGCTCCCGACCGGGCTGCAGAAATTAGGCGCCTTTTCCTTCTTCGAACCACAACCACCATATATAAATGGAGTGAAGCGCGCGCGAAATGCATTCGCATTTCCTCACGATTCCCCTTCGGGGAGGTGGGGGCATTTTTTTAGATGTGAAGCATCTTATGGCGAAGCTTAATCCGGTGGTGGTGTGCGGCGTGACTACCCTTACTGCGCATGCGCAAACCCTTTAAAAATAAAATTAAAAAAACTCCTCTCCCCCTCTCTCTCCTCTAGGCATCCCTCCCCGCGGCAACCACACCCTCACTGCGCATGTGCCTCCCCCCTCCTCTCTCCCCCTCCTACGCTCCCCACTCTCTCCTCTAGGCATCCCTGCCCGCGGCGTCCACACTCCCACTGCGCATGCACGTTCCCAACCTCTCTCTCCTCTCCTACGCTCCCCCCCCTCTCGCGACGCCGACGCAGGCAGCGTCTGCTAGCGAGTTTCTTGGTTGAAAAAGCCGGCAGATCCCACGCACTGTGGGAATCGATGTAATGCGAAGCAGCCAGGAAGGAGCAAATCATGCTTTACATAATTTGCATGTCATGTTTTACATGCTACGACCTGTCATTTGTGTTCGTCATACAGTCACGTCGCGATATACCAATTTTGGTGTATGTCAAGCTAGCGAACTGGACGCATGCGCACCATGAGCGTGGCATGTAAATGGCATTGTAGATAACATGCATGCCAAGATTTTCATGTTACCACCTGCCACTTATGTTCGTTGTACAGTCATGTCACTCATTACCAAATTTGCTGTATATCAAGCTAACGAAACGGCCGCGAGCACGCCATGAGCGTGGCATGCAAGTCATGTCGCACATGACAAGTCATGATTTCCATATTACGACTTCTCATTTATGTTCGTCGTACAGCCATGTCACTCAATACCAAATTTGGTGTATATCAAGCTAAGGAAAGGCCGCGAGCGCGCCATGAGCGTGGAATGCAAGTCATGTCGCTCATGAAGTCATGATTTCCATATTACCACTTGTCATTTATGTTCGCAATACAGTCATGTCACTCAATACAAAATTTGGTGTATATCAAGGTAACGAAACGGCCGTGAGAGCGCCATGAGCGTGGCATGCAAGTCATGTCGCACATGACAAGTCATGATTTCCATATTGCCACTTGTCATTAATGTTCGTCATACAGTCATGTCACTCAATACCAAATTTGGTGTATATCAAGCTAACGAAACGGCCGGGAGCGCCCCATGAGCGTGGAATGCAAGTCATGTCACTCAATACAGAATTTGGTGTATATCAAGCAAACGAAACGGCCGCGAGCGCGCCATGAGCGTGGAATGCCAGTCATGTCGCTCATGACATGTCATGATTTCCATATTACGGCTTGTCATTTATATTCGTCATACAGTCGCGTCGCGATATACCAAATTTGCTGTATATTAAGCTAATGAAACGGCCGCGAGCACGCATTGAGCGTGGCCTTCAAGTCATGTCGCAGATGACAAGTCATGATTTCCATACTACCACTTGTCATTTATGTTCGTCATAGAGTCATGCCACTCAATACCAAATTTGGTGTATCTCAAGCTAACGAAACGGCCGCGCTCACGCCATGAGCGTGCCATGCAAGTCATGTCGCACATGACAAGTCATGATTTCCATATTACCACTTGTCATTTACGTTCGTCATACAGTCATGTCACTCAATACCAAATTTGGTGTATATCAAGCTAACAAAACGGCCGCGAGCGCGCTATGAGCGTGGCAGGTAAATCGTACTTTTCATGACAAGTTAGTCCTGATTTTCATGATATGACCAGCCATTTATGTTCTTCATACAGTCATGTTATGCCATACCAAGTTTGGTATAAATCCCATTAACGATACGGCCAGGAGAGCACAAAGTCGTAGGCGGCTAGATAGCTAGCTAGATATATATATATATATATATATATATATATATATATATATATATATATATATATATATATATATATATATATATATATATATATATAGATAGATAGATAGATAGATAGATAGATACGCTCAAAGTCACCGAAGTTCGCTAAGAAATGCTTCGCATTTAAAAACCGACTGCTCGCGCTGCACAACCGTTCACTGGCCACCCCGCATGTATGGCACTGGATCTTGACCTCGTGCCGTCGAGCTTGCTTTCACACCATACCGGTGTCGCGCGGACACCTTTGATCGCGATCAGTGCAGGCATGGACCTCGTTTGGCTCGAAAGTTATAACCAAACCCAGTTAAAAAAACAATTGGAACCAATTGGGAAATTTCCACTTGGTCCAATTGGTTCCATTTGTGAATTAGTACACAATTGGGCCAATTGGACCAATTGGTTGTGTACCAACTGGACGAATTGGTTGTATGCCAAATGGACCAATTGGTTGTGCGCCAATTGGACCACTTGGTTATATGTCAAGTGGCTCAAATAGTACAGTATGAAATGAACAATTGGGCCGATTGGTTGCATGCCAATTAGGCCAAATGGTGCAGTATCGCGTGAACAGTTGGGCCAACTGGCTGTATTGAACCAATGACCCTTTGACATGCTGACACCGTTGACAAAGATGCAATAATTGCAAAACAGGAAAGCTCTTATTTACAAACATATGAAGATCTTGCCATGCATGACCAGCACTCCTCAGCTGTCACTCACGCTGCACTCTGCAGAAACAATAAATAAACA
>JALIZH010032388.1:0-10044 GCA_030522465.1 Rhipicephalus appendiculatus
AGCTGACTGAGGTTTATGGTGAAGAGTGCAGGTCCGCAAATGGTGCAAGGCTTTTGCTGAGGGTCGCAAGGAAGTTTACGATGAAGAACGGAGTGGAAGACCGCCGGTTTCGGATGCGATTGTCCAGCAGATCAACAATGAGCAGTTCAGTGATCGCAGGGTCACTGTCCATGAACTTGTTGAACGCATTCTTGAAGCTTCCCACGGCACAATTGAAAGAACATTAATAGAAACGTTGGGTGATCGCAAGGTGTGTGCTCGCTGGGTCCCCCCGCATGCTCACTGACGGGCACAAGGAGAAACGACACAAGGAGCCACCCCATGTCGCTCGTCAAACACAGGAGCTTTCGAAAAAATTTGGGTGGACTGTTATGCCCCATCCCCCGTACAACCCGGACTCAGCCCCCCCAGCTATTATCGCCTCTTCCCCAAGGTAAAGGAACACTTAGGTGGCAAAAGCTTTAAAAGCGATGATGAAGTCCGAGCAGAGGTCAGACGCTTCCTCAACGGGTTGGCGGGAGACTTCTTGGACTTAGGAATACAAAAGCTGCAGCACCGTCTTCAAAAGCGCGTCGAAAAAATGGAGACTATGTCGAAAAATAGACAAAAGCGTAAGCTTTTCAACGATGTATAAATTAATAACAATAAACAATGTTTTATATTTGTAAAAAAATATGGGAACCTTACTTTTGGTAGAACCCTCGTATAATTTATGATGTGACCTGGTGAGGGGCCCTTAAGCACTAAATTACAAACAAAACAAAAGTTACGTGCACATCACATTTTTTTCTTTCTTATGATCCACACTCTCCTTTCCCCTGACGGCTCTCCACGGTTTTGTATTCGTTCTACACTTTCCCGCGGCTACACGGAGGGACCTCCTGTTCCCTTCCCACCGCAACACCCAGGTTTTCGGGGCGCTGGGCAACCCTCTGTAAAAGCCGCTCACCGTGTCCTCGTCCATGGACGCCACTCTCCTCTCCTTCTCTTATCTTTACTTCTCTCTCCCCCATTCCCCTTCAGACGCTCACACGTGCTCCCTATTAGGGCTGCAGAAATAGCGTCTCTTCCTCCCCCTCCTCTTCCTCTTTGCACCAACCGCTCTTGCCATGTCAGCGCTGTGGCGTATAGTGGTCGCCGCGTCCAATTTCACTGCTGCTAGCGGTTGTTTTTCGGAAGTTGGTGGAACTAGAGGACTTGGTCGAACATCATAGAGTACGGAAAGGCTAATGTTGCCCTGTGACATGAATAATGGTCTCAAAGCGCACTCGAAAATGAAATTTCAGCTTAAATAGTGTTCATATAGGCGCCGATTTGGAAAATAGGCGTATATAGGCACTTATAGGCATTTAGGCACGAACACCAAAAATAGGCATTTATAGGCACTATAAAAACACTATAAAAACCCTTCTTAACCTCTAATTCATGCTCATATATCAAAGTGGCACGACAGGAACGCAAGGAAAAAATAGGCATTTGCCTAAAATCCGGTCTCTAGTGATTACAGCGTGAGGGAAGACACGGGACCAACAGAGGAACGAAGACGAGCACTGTCATCGTTGGTCTTCAGATTAAGGAATCTGAAAAACAGGACCACCTCCACCTGATAAAAAACACAAAATCTGAAACACAAAAACTGCCAATCTCATTCTAACATATTATGCTTCTTCCCCTAACATAAGCCGCATCCTCAGAAGGCACCACAACATTCTGCTCGAAAGCGACAGTTACGCAGTGTTTTGCCTGAACCTCCACGCGTTGTCTACGGACGAGCGAGGAACATTAGAGTTAATGCGACGCCCTCTAAAGTCAACACTCCTAAATTCACAAGTAGAGGCCCCTGCAACAAGTCTAGGTGCAACCTCTGTCCAATTATGAACAAAGTGGCCGCTGTCACCGTACCACGTCTTCATGTTCGTATCAGATAAGAGGTAACTTCGACATTGAAGGCGCTGACAGCATTGATCTTCTTCAATTTCTGAATACAAATTACACCATGCCCAGTGAATCGGTCCAACTGAGAGCGTGTTCAGGATAAGAATACACAACCACAGAGCAGACGCAAAGGTCATACCGCACCTTCCTCTGTCCAAACATGTAAATAATCTTGGCCACCCCTTCCACACAGGCGTATATAGAAGTCGGTACTTCAGTCCAATTTAAAAGGACATTATGATCGGGAAGCTCATGAATCGTAACTCATCCACAAGTTTAACAGTGTCTCTGGTGGCATATATGGGCCTGCCCTGCCACAAAGCTGAAAAATAAAATTCCGTAAGGAACGAAGTGACCGATCTCCAAAAACGTCTCGTCTATATAGTGCACAAAATCACATTTATTGGTTACCACGTTTAGAGTGTACATACATCGCACATGATGCCCTTGATCTTGGTCAACTGCACTACCACTGTATTTTTTGGCGAATGCATAATCCTATCGCTTATGTAGTGTGATTACGGGTATAGGTTTCGGAGCCCATATTTTGCATTCATTAAGCTCATTTTAGTCATTTTATTTTCATTCTTGAGTGTATCGTCAAACAGTTGCAACGGGAAAGGATCAGGACAAGTGACTGTGGCCGGAACGGCAGAACTGCGACACTCGGCGCTCTTCATTGTTCCTGAGCACACCGTTAGCGAGAGTGCCAAGCACATTCCATTTTCCAAAGCAGGGGCGGCAGGCAGAAAGCAGCCCATCTTGCTGTTGGCCCATCCGAAGGCCCACATCTTAAATAAACGCTTGTGCATTCCTTAACGGAATGCAACACATAGCAAAGCAACAGATAGCATTGTATAGTCAACGCCTCCTCTATTTTGTAGCGTTAGCTACACTGGCCTAGCCAAACCTGTTGGGCGCGGCACATCAAGAGCCATGCTGCGCATGCGCGAGGATCAGTGATGTCACACAGCTGGCGCACCGGAGCCAGCTTTGTGACCGCCGCCACGCGCAACTCACCGCCGCCGGTCTGCGCATTCCAGAGGAGTGACGTCGTAGTCGTGGTAGACGCACTGGCGCCGGCGCGCGCGCAGCTATTCGCCTTCGCTGTGCAGTCGCCGTCTGACACTGCGCTGGAGCAGCTGCGCTTCTGACTGGCGTTTGCCAGTGTGGTATAGCCATGGAGAAGAAGAGAGCAAATACTGCTCAACGGCGCAGAAGAGCGGAGAAGCGTGACTCATCGGATCCCGAAGTAGTTGCCTGGCAATTAGCGGTTGAGGGTAGGAAGAATGAACAGAATACTGTGTTGGGGCCATAGACACGGCAGCGTGTTACTTCACTGATCACCAAGCCGTCTTTGTGGCAATAAAGAAGCAACCTGACGTTAAGCAAAAATATACATGTGCCACATAATACGTATACCGTGTTTGTGTGTCATTGGAGCAGCAGTAAGCATGGTAATCAAGCTAATCCTAGACAATCAGGAAAGCTAAAAATAATCAGCTGAACCTTTGCTCACGCTACGTATATCCTGGCATAGCCGAGCTAAGCCACTGCAACATTTTTTTGTTTTTTCAATGCCAGTGCAAACGCTCGCTCCGTTAAGGGAGTGGTCACGATGCGACGCCACATATAGGGTAGCGGTCCTTGCGTCACACGTGCGTCCGAGCGCTTTCCCACGCAGATGCGATAGACGCGTTTTCTTTCTGCAATATCATGCGTCCGTCAGGTTTGTTCCTGCGTGCTCCTTTTTTGTAGCTCGAAGCAATTCCGCCGCCGCCTCACAGCGCTCGTGTGGCACCTCTTAAAGGCAGCTCATGCACTGCACCGTCGCAGTGACGCGGCCCCATTGGTTGCCTGCATAGCGCCACGAACGGAGACGTGCTATCTTCAAAACGCCGTGTCTCTTACAGAGCCAGCGGGACCGCCAACATAGTGAACACGAGAGATGCAAGACGCCGCCCCACGGATCTGCACACAACTGAACAAAAAAAACCGCCAGGCCTGCGCGGAACCTGCAGCACAGCTACAGCGAAAGCTGGGAGAGCGGTCTTGATAGAGCCTTTTTAAAACACTCTTGGGGCAACTACTACAAGCGCACTTGCATGGTACCCACTACGCCATAAATAATCATAATTTTTGTGCAGTGGGGAAGCGTCTACTATGCCATTATTCGTCATTCTGCAGAAAAGCGCGGTACCATCTACACTCTTGTAACGCATTATGCGTGCACTTTGTTGATGCTGAGGCTGACGACGATGAAGAATTTTGCCTGAGGCTTTTGTAATGGGTTGGAGCATTGAACGCCCCCCGCTCGTTGCGCAATTCGCATTGTGTGACGCTTGGTTCTTACTTTACCGTTCTAAAACGCTTTACAACACACGTTAACGCGATTCCTTACCCGACATGAAGCCTGCATAGGGTCAGTTTGCACCGCAGTTTCAAGCAGTGGCGTAGCTCAGTGGTAGAGTGCTGGGCTGACATGTAGAAGACCCGGGTTCGATTGCTATTATGTCAAAGGTGTTTTTTTTAGTTATTTAGTTTTTGCTTATTTCGTGCGATATTGGTTACGGACAGCGGCGGCGGCGGCGGACAACTACGGCGCAGGAACGACCCTTGTTGTGATCTCATAACACCTTTCGCTGTAAAAATTACTTCATATGATTTCCGTCGTTAGGCACCACATAATGGGTGCTCTCCCTCATGAACTCAAAGCACACGCGAATGCTATGCAATGGGCGAGAGTAGGAAAGGGCTAGAGGAGAGGGCGGTGAACGGCTGGATCGGGCGCATTCGGCTGGCATTGTTAAATAGAGGAGGAGTTGGTATAGTATAGTATAGCAAGGTAATGGGAAATGGAAGTATGAGTGAGGATGAGAGATTAGAGGGTGAGGAGGAGGGAAAGGTGGAGGGGTGAAAATGAAACATTGAAAGAATAAGAGAAATGGAGAGAAACAAAGGGGAAAAGACAGAAACAGAAACCGAAATACGCAAGTTGCATTTTCATCTTACGCTTTGCTCCTATTAGACTTCCTTTAGACAGCGCTCTGGTACTATCGTCTTCGAATTACTGTTGTTCTTGAAATACAGCGCACAAAAGCAGTCTGTGTAGTTTGAGAGCTGGGGTTTAACCTGTATTCCCAAAAGTGTATAAATGCCGAATTCAAGAACTCTTTGTGTGTTTCTTAACACCATGTGTCATGATCGCTTAGTCTACACAACCAATGAACTTAGACAAAAATATATGAACGTTTAACCGTTTTCTACATGTTTGTGAATGCCACCTTCAAGCTCTTGTTATGCATTTGTTGCCATTATGTGACATGATCGGTTACAGCATAGCGTACAAAACCAAGGAGCTTAGGAAGAAAATTGAACTTTAAAATATTTCTAAAGGCATCGAAATACCGCTTCCAAGCTCGCTTTTATTCATTTCTTACCATCATGGATCATGATGAGTTATCGAGTTGGAAAATAATTCGATATAAAAAGTAAAGTGTACCTTTGAGAGGTCAGTCACGAAAACCTGACGAATGTGGACGCAATATCCATAAGCCATGAGCCAATACATGACTTTATGCGCCCGATTTTGCAGCTTGTTCTTCGGCGGAAAAGTGTAAAATAGTGTACATCATTCCTCGTGCGTGTTCATCTAGGACTACAGAATGTTCGCGAATTGCTAAGCATCACGATATTTCCTATTTCTCTTCTTCTTTTGATTTAAGACACATATATTATCGAACATTTCTACGAAATTGCACAGCTAAGCGGCCGCTAATAAAAGTCTTTCTGCATTTTAGGACCCTCAATATAAAGGTCACTGTGGATAAAAGACAAGATGCACAAACAAGACTACAGGTTAAAGAACGCAAAAATGGTGAGAAAGCTTTGATGCGCAATAACTGAACTTTATTCAGGAAGATTGTCTGAATAAAAACTTAACAACTAAGTGTGCAATCCCGAAACTCGTAAACGAAAAGAGATAAAATTCAGTGAGCTGCACCTTTTAAGGCATCCAAGGTGCTCAATATTGATGAAACGCAGAACGGTTTGTACTATATTGACCCTGCGTAAATAGCGCAGGGTCAATTTCTCCTCTTTGTGTGAACACCATAAAGGGCCCCTTACCAGGTTTCACCGTTTCGAGCTAGAACTGTAATGCATGCACTGCGCTAACGATCACGTGTGCCAAGATGTGCAACGCTACGCTCCCCGGAATTAGGTGAAATGTCAGACTGAATGTCTCGTGTCCTTTATCTCACGGGCGCGCACACCAATGCGGGGGAGGTGAAGTTCAACAAGGAATGGTCCTACATGTGTATGTCACAGTATAGTACATGAAACTGCGAGAATTATTCGAGGCTACATGTGCAATTTGTGCAATCTGTTGCTTGAATAGAAGAGTGAAAGTTAATAGAAATATTAAAACATACAAACGGAATGTGCGCGCGTTTTTCGTCGAGAGCGATGCGAGACTTAGCTGCCTATATTTCTTTTGTGTTCGTGTTCTCGCCGTTTCCGCGTCGTGCCGGCGCCAGCCCCTGACAACGCTTAGCATGTTTTTGGTGCATCGTCCATTACAGCAGTTCCAGCTGTGCGACGCGCTGTGTCGTGGTAAGGATACAGGGCACATTTTTGGGCAAGTTGGTGGTTCATTATGTGACACCAGCGCAAAACAAGGAACAAAGGACAAGGAAGAACTACAGACGAGCGCTGGTGTAGTTCTTCCTTGTCCTTACAAGGAAGAACTACAGACAGCGCTCGTCTGTAGTTCTTCCTTGTCTTTTGTTCCTTGTTTTGCGCTGGTGTCACATAAGGATACAGGATCCATGACAGCCTCTCCAAACGCATAGACGGATCCATCCCACAGAAACAGACAGTACACTATAGAGTGAACGCCGAAACGATACAACACCGCTTGTGCGCACGACCTGGCTTGGGCATGTCATGTGCACATAGTGTAATCTTGCGTGCGCATGGCGTGTTGATGCGTCAACGTCGTGTGATCTTCCGGCTCCGAGTTTCTCTGATACCGAAGAGGGCAGGAAAGGAATTTGGCTTGCGAGTGGCAAAGGTTTCAAGCTCACCTACCGGCATCATGCTTTCGCGGCTCGTAAGGAACCAATTACAAAGTTCTTGTGGTACAAAGCTCTTCATTGGCACGCCAACACTTCCAGTATCTGACTAAAATTTCTCATGTGACCTGGTGAAGCGCCCTTAAAGAGTAAATTACAAACGAAACACTAGCCATGTGCACATCTGATTTTTTTTTACCTACTATCTACTTTCTCCTGACGGCACTCCATGGTTTCGCATTCGCTTTCCATATTCCTGCTGCTGCGCGCAGGCACCTCCTGTTTTCTGCTCCCCCACCACGCCCAAGTCTTCAAGGAGGTGCTTCAATTCCATTGGAACACTGGACTGGAAAACCGGCGGTAAAAGCCGCCCGCCATGTCCTCGGCCATAGACGCCACTCTCCTCTTCTTCCCCTCTCCTCTTCCCGCCTTTATTTTCCTCTCCCCATTCCACTGTATACGCTGGGATGTGCCCCATTTAGGGTTGCAGAAATAGCGCGTTTTCCTCTCCCCTGCTCCAACCGCTCGCGCCATGTCGGTGCGGTGGGGTAGGTGGCCGGCGCGTCCCATTTCACTTCTGCTACCGGTTGCTTCCCGGATGTTTGTTGAACTAGGGAACTAGGTTGGACCCATAAAGTTCCGAAACGTCAATTTTACCCGGTAACATGAATTACGGTCTCAAACTGTACTCGAAAGCAAAATTCGAGGCTAAATAGCGTTCATATAGGCACCAATTTTGAAAATAGGCATTTATGGGTATTTATAGACATTTAGGCACAAACCCCAAAAATAGGCATTTATAGGCACTATAAAAACACTATAAAAGCCCTCCTTTACCCCTAATTCATGCTCATATATTAAAGTGGCGCGATAGGAACGCAAGGAAAAAAATAGGCATTTGCCTATAATCCGGTCTCTAGTTATTAGTATCTCATAAAAAGGCTTTTATTTTCTACAGCGTCTGACGTTTCGTTTTAGTTATGCAAAACTAGTTAGTCTGAGTGATGGTTGTCACTTCAGTGACGAGATTCCTCATGCACAATGAAATACTAAGAGCATAGTAAAACGAATAACTTCTCTAGGAAGATAACTATCGATGTATATAGGTGGTTTCTTAAATCGAGTAGGTTTCACTAACACCGTGTTACTGGAAAATCTCTCTAATGAAGTTACTCTGAATCGGCCCATTTACTGCACGTTTGTCCAAGGCACTGTCATGCACTTTATGAGCAATCCTCCTACTACTGCACAATCTTGCTCTAATATTACAGAAAAAACAAAACAAGGTGCACAAAAACGAAAAGAACGGGGTAGGTTCCAAGAGGAGCAACCGGTACTGTACACTGACCGCCATTGTGTTATTTTGGGTACATTTGACAAGACCTATGGTAAGTTCCATTCACGATTGTCATGGTTTCTTCTACGGCGATGCTGTATATGGGTAGGGTCCGTGTATTTTTTCTGTGCAACAAGAACGTATGAGCCACGCAAACTGGGCAAACCCCACCGCTCGCGACCTGTCCCCCCCAAAATGAAGAAGACAACAGAGTTTGGCACACGCCAATTAAGATCGTGTGCGAAGTGCCAAGCCCATGCTGCAAGCCAGACACGATGACGCATTTCGCGAAACGGAGAATGCGGCGAAAACACGACAGTACCATGGTGCTTAAGTGACAAAGCTTTAAAGAAGCTTAAGCTATATTCATAAGGGACTTTCTTGACAAACATTTCACACATCGTCGCAGCGTACGTATGAGATTGGCTATGTTTCAAAATTCTGTTTCACCGCTGTGTCATGTGCTGAACAGCTTCCCTGGTTATCCACCTTCAGAGTGGAATGGCTCACAATGTTTTATCAAATAAAAATATAAGTATAAATTGCAGTTTGAAAACATTATACGGATCAGTTTGGTCGAAACCACGGGGTCGAGTGTCGGAAGACATTCCATATGGTGGGGCTCAGTGTTACTAATTCTCCAATTCGTCTATAATATCAAAACTGAATCGATGTTAAGTAAAAAAAATATTACGCCATAACAATTTCTTAACACCGGTGCGCTTTATTGCATGAATATATAATGTTTATGCCAGAGCTAGGTACTCTTAAAGAGTTATTCAAAATGAAATATTGGTCCCGTGGTGACTTAGCGATATTACACTACTGGGCTTCAAGGCACGCGTTTTGCGGGTGAAAGGCAAAGATGCCTGTATTCCTAAATTTAGTTGAGCGTGAAACTAAGCCGAGGTTGTCGAAATTTATCCGTATTCCTTAACTACAGCATGCCTCATGCTAGTACCCTGGTTTCAGGCTCACAAAACTCCACAACTAAACAGAAATGAAATAATAATATAATTTTTGTTTCCCGCAGATAAAAACCCGTGCGCGATATGGGTGCCGGAAAAGCAGGCGGAGCATGTTTCGCCTGCGTGCCACTACTTAGCGCTTACGCAATGCCGTACTCCATTGTACAACGCCTACGTAGCAGAGAACTATACATGTATAGGACTGGATATGCTAAGCAAAAAGTCAGCCATCATATCCACTTGCAAACCATGAGCAAAGTGCTTGAAAGCTTGACCTCTTCTCTCCCGCGTCTTGTTGATGATCTTTGTCAAAGTAATGATTTCTAAGAAATGAGTGCATTGAATAAAGTTTTATTAATGAATCTGAGTAAAGTTCCCATTTGGAGTATTCCTTTGCACTGCCTAACCAGGAGAACAAAAGATGAATGCGTTAGCACTATGGCAGAGTAAATTATTTCAAGCTATAAAAAGGTTGACCAGGATATGTAGCATATATAGCAAATGGGACTTCACAGCAGTATGACACGGAATTTCATTAAAAAGACATGCCTGATCCCTGTGTCATTAGAATCGGTATAACACAAAACTGAAACATGTCTTCACGGAATTATTGCTTATTGTGTAGTGATATACGACAGCTTGCACAATGTCTATTTGTCTTTGGCAGCTATAGCACCGAATGACGTGGATGCACCCACGTTGAAACCTATAGTAGCACATCTCCATCGCG
>JALIZH010032389.1:0-61324 GCA_030522465.1 Rhipicephalus appendiculatus
TGTGGCTGACGAATACCAACGGTCAATCGCGCGCAGCAGGTCCGCTTCATTCCGCACGTTCAGCTCGTCCGAGTCGAGCAGCTCGATGAGGAGCTCCGGACTGACGTGTGGGAACTCATCGCTATGGCGCCAAACCTGCACAAGAGGGCAACTGATCCTGACATATCTTCCTTAATAAAAAGCGTGCACTACGAACAAAACATATCTCGACATGTGCCTCACCCGCTTGTGAATAATAGAGTTTGAGAATTGGGGACCGAAGAGACTGGGTCCCCAAGCTGCGTTGGGTAGGCTGCTCTTGCGCTGGGAGGATCAGCAGAGTTTGAGAATTGGGTCAAATACAGGCTGCGTTGGGTCAAACGCACGGGGCGCCACCCGTGGCAAAGTTAAAATTATGCGAGACGCGGGCCATACTGCGTCGTGGCCCTGACTGCGCCTGCGTCGTCTCCCTAGCGACCCAAGACACCTGAGGGACCCGCGCCAGTTTTCGTTTTTTTTTTTTTTTGGTCTTGGGTAAACGCGATCGCAAGAGCCGAAGCGTGGTTTGGGTTCTGCTCATGCGCCCTGGTGGCTCGCAAATTTCTTGGGCCCCCAATCTCCTTGGGGCTCCAATTCTCAAACTACCTCATTGGTGTTCCCAACCCAATATTCTCGCTGTAACTGCAATCTAGCGCCTTTTAGATGCGAAGCATCTTGTGCTCGGGGCTATGTCCGTCCCTCCCGCGTCCGGCGTCCCGCGTCCGGCCAGTTTCATGAAGTAGGGAAGCACCCACTATGCGAACCAGAACACTGTAGTACAATATAAGGTAGTGGTACTACAGTGTACTACAGTGTAGTACACTGTAGTACCACTTCCACAGTCACCAGAGTCGTGGCTGAGAGCACAGAGAGGCTGCTTAGCAATGCAGGTGGTGTCTGTCGGCACCACCTAGGCAGGTGGTGTCTGTCGCCCAGGTTGACTCCATTCCTTGATCTTGCTTGCATGTGTTTGGGGGGGGGGGGTGGGGGGGGGCTTAGTCCATTCCTCCTTCCCGCGTCCCACACCACCACAGCGCATGCGCGTCCCCTCCTCCTCTCTCTCTCTCCTCTCCTACGCTCACCCCCTTTCTCTCCTCTAGGAATTCTCTACTCTACGGAGCGGCGCCCGCGTCCTACACGCCCACAGCGCATGCGCGTCCCCTCCCCTCACTCTCCTCTCCTACGCTCAAACCCTTTCTCTCCTCTAGGAATCCTCTGCTCTACGGAGCGGCGGATGCGCGCCCTCTCCACCTCTCTCCTCTTGGAATCCTCTACTCTACGGAGCGGATCCCGCGTCCCACACCTCCACATCGCATGCGTGTCCCCTCCCCCTCTCTCCTCTCCTACGGTCTCCCCCCGTAGGAATGCTCTACGGAGCGGCGCGCACGGCAGGTGGTGCGACCGCTCCATACTCCTCTGGGGGCGCCACGGTAGTTCCGTGGTATGAAAATGACGGAGCGCGCGTGCCTCATTCTCTCTCCTGTGCAGCGCCGCGATGAGCGCCCGGGCCTGCTGCCGCGAAACGAGAGCGGCGACATTTCTCCCGCTGCAACGTTTCTCCGGTCTGTAACATTGACAAAAGTGCGTGAGAAAGGGACCCTGGCATTTCTCAGGCTGTTAAATGTGTAAGCCGACTCAAGGTGCAAATTACTCGTCCAGTTCTCTGTCACGTAAGACAATCATCGCGGTAAAGAAGTAATTGGAAAACGAAATAAACGTTGTTCTCGGCGCTGGCATTTGCCCAGGGCCCCATCTCCAAAGGCGAGTGTCTCAACTACTAATCTACACAACTTTTCGTTTGCTTTCGCACCGTTTGTGAAAAACTGGATCTCCTAATGTTTTCTGTCATTAAATATAAGCTACAGCCACTATTTCTGGCGGAAACGTAGCAAATAATTAATAACTAAGCAACTAGGTCTGTAACATTGACAAAAGTGCGTTTCTTCTTGCTCTGACGCTTACGCGTCATTCCAACATTTCCGAAACAGTCGCTTCAAACCTGAGCAGCATAACTCTATGGGTTGTTCTTTGTTTAACGAAAATGCGTGGGAAAAAATTCTGTACCGAGGTGGGCATTAGTAGTCCCGTGGTAGCATGAAAATGAGCGTGTATCGAGTTGCAGCAATGTAGGTGAGCAACGGATAATCCGGCAATAGACTGTACGGAGGAAGTATCGATATTTACACCGTACAAGCTATTAGAGCTGTGCACGGGCCTAATTTTCAAGCCCGAGCCCGGCCCGGGCCCACTGACGGCGTCGAAGGCCCGCCCGAGCCCGACCCTAAAGGGCTTCGAGCCCGTCCGACCCGGCCCGACGTACAAAAACACAGACCCGGGCCCGGTCCGGCCCGACACTATGAAAGTTTGCTGCGGAGACAATTGATATCACGTTTTGATCATGGGGCATTTTATTCAACATATAAAAGTTAAACACATGCAAACGACACATGTTAGTGTGTATACATATAGATTACAAGTTGTGTAAAAATAACAAGCTGTGTAGTGATTCGGACTTCCGGGAAGTGCGGCGCTCCTGCATCGCATATTCCGTCGAACTGAAGTTCCGTTCGCTGCTCGCACTGGTAGCCGGAATCGCAAATATCTTTTTCGCAAGCATAGCAAGCTTGGAATAATTAGACTCCTTCTTCTTCCAGAAGTCTAGTATCTCTGATGCAGGACAGGAGGATGATTGCATGGATGAATAATCACAAAGGTGATCTTGTGTGCTCATCGCTAAGTGCTAGAAAACAATTCCGGCACAACGTCTATATTTTCGGTTTGATGCGGGCTTTAGACCTGGCCCGGCCCACCCGATGCCCGAGATGAGTAGCCCGAGCCCGGCCCGGGCCCGAGATGGGAAGACGTCGGCATACCCGAGCCCTCGGCCCGCGGGCCGGGCCGGGCTCGGGCTTTCGGGCTACCCGGAGCCCGTGCACACCTCTACAAGCTATCACCGGACAATTCATTTCTGACATTTCTTTGCCTCCCGAGTCAGTAAAAAATTAATTAATTAATTAATTAATAATAAGGAAATTAACAATTCTTGCTTAGTTTACTGCGGCATCAGCACATTTAAAACACACAAAGAATGCATTCAGAGCATTTCTATTTTAAGTATTAAAATTGGCTTCACTTTAAGGCTTGCAGTCAGTTTTATATATTGCGGTATTGTAGTTCAAAAGGGTATTGTGGTATCGTAGTACCACTTGGGCAAGAAAAAAGTAAACTGGAAGAATGGACTTAGTCAAGTAGCCTTTGGTAAATGAAACTGAGGGGCGTTGCCGTGGAAGACTTCATCCAGCTGCACTGTACTATAGTGGACGAGCGAAATGGTGTGAATGAGCTGAGCTCGTATACTGATGGTCAAGTTGAACGAAATCCGCGCAGTGGCGTGTTCAGAGTACTATACACTGATGGAACTTCATATCTTTATTTCTTACTTTCATAAAACCATTATAACATTAAGTGACACCAATAGTCTCTCGCACACCCCTTCCTAAAAAAGCACTCTTCTTTCCCATCTACACGATTTTTCTTGTCCAAGTTCCTGGTCAAGATGACTGAATAACAAATTTCAGGCTGTCATGACAAAAGAATAATAGTCCCAAGATAAAACATCTATGTTTCATTCATCCCGAGTGACTAAATCACGAGTGACTTTGTTCTGTGCTGCTTTTGATTACTTCAGCACGTGATTTACTCTTGTTTTGATGGCAAATCCGCGAAGTTGCACGTCCACCTTTCGAAAGCACGGGCGGCGCTAGCGGGGAATACGGGAGGCTGGAGCCCCCCCCCCGAATTTTCGCCTGCCCCCCCCCCCCCCCATGCCCCTTAAGAGCAAACATAGTCAATTAATGGAAGGAGTTCACTGACACGGCAGACTGTGTTCTAGTGAACAGATGTGATCGACGTGGCACCTGGCGGAGCAGATCTCAACCACGCGCTCCGTTATGCGCGGCCTCTGCGATCCTCTTCGGCAGCGCCACGTCGCGCTGCGTCGCCTAATGTCTTTATTCGACGGTACGTAATGCCGCGGGAATTAATAGCAACGTAGAAACAATGGACGAAATTTGTCAATATTAACTATACTACCATTTTTGTATTATCGTGCGGTAACAATGTTAACACGAAACATTTTGCCCGGTTTTCGATTGTCCCCATTATAATCGGTATGTATACAAGGCAAAACAACTGAAAAGAAGCAGGCAACAAGGCGGAGCACATCACCCTGTTCTATTGCATCTAGATTCTTTTCCAGCGCGTTCCATTCTCGCCGAATACAGCATGCGTCAACTAACCTGAAGATAGGTTGTACTATTTCTTTCCTTCATTTTATTCTCTACAGGTACCGCCTACGATAGCACTCCTATGTTTGTTCGTAACCCTCCTCTATCATTAAACCCTTATTCAGAAATTATCACATGCTGTACATTACGTGCGCTTCGTTGATCGTGTTTCCTAATAGCGGAAGTTTTTCTAGTTTGTTTTATTGCCAGAATGACCGTATACAGCTGCATTATTAGTATTTTGTGCTCGGCACTATCGCTCGTGATATGCTGCCGCGATACGTCGCGCGTGATAACCGCTCTCAAAATCGCACCCTAATAAACCCAATTACGCTGTGCCGATTGAAATACTAATTGCCTGTTTAAAAATCTGCGTGTTGGAAACCTTGCACTTGCGACGCTGAGCGTAGTGGAAGCCAGCTACGAAGACGTTCATAGAAAGGCCGTCAAGTGAGTGCTGACGGCTGCGGAGATCGCGTAATCAGGGAACAGTGTCGCACTACATGAAGCGAGAATATTCTGCACAGTTGACTTCCCTGCATTTGTTTTCAAACAACGTAAAACATGCTGTTTCTGTGTCATGCCTGTTTTCTCAACCGTGAGTTGGAAATGAACTTTTGAGCCTGATTTGCGAAAGGTCACGAATCCCGAGTTAACAATGGGAGGGAATATATAACAGAATGAACGTTCATGTTCATAATTTAAACAATATTCTATTGTACAGTATAAGCTCCATCGTTTCTTTATAGTTTGTGATCATGCTAAGTTAGTGATTTGTTATTTAAATGCAGATGCCCCTCCAAGCTGTCGAGAAGATACAGCTGTTCCTGTCATGTTTGCCAAAAGGGCCATGGACAAAACAACTGAAGGACTTACCGCAGGGGTATTCAGAAGAAAAAAAATTCTGCAGCATGAGCATTTTCATGTTGGTAATAAGCACTCAGTATTTGGGTACAGAATGTTTAAGTCTGAAAAAGTTTGTGAAGTGCTACTGTGCAAGGTTGATAATGGTGAACATGTGGCGTTAAAAGCAATGGTGGAAGCCTCATTTAGTGTAGGACAGTTATACAAGGCCGCTGCAGCGCTTACATCAGCTGGCAATATGAAAGAAGCTGGCTGTGAATGTCGTGCCGGTGCATCTGGTGTATGCAAAAACGTGGCTGTCCTGCTTTGGTTCATACTCGATATGAAGCGTTCCCAAGCTGTAAGAGACACTTTACACTTTGCACTGAAAAATCCCGAACATGGGGAAGTGGTTGTAAATGAGCTGATGTTCGCAAACTGGAAGTTTTCCGCCCTACAGTTTAAACCACCCGCCAACTGAGGCAAAGATGCCTGTCAAGCCGAAGAGAAATGTTCACGTAATTATGACTGGTAGTGACCTAAAGGAAGTTCACAAGGGATTGCGAGATAACAACATAGACAAGATGCTTTATCAAGTACTAGAAGAAAATTGTTTTGTGCCCGTACCTTTGCCCGTCGAGAATAAAACACCACTGCTTCCCACGCTTCTACTGCGGCTGCCTACTAAGATGCTGTGCGCTGAATATACGCCAATGAGTTATGAAACTGGCACTTCCTCGTTGGCATTGGACGAGGCAGGCACATAGCCTGCCTCTTCTAATGCCAACGAGAATCAGAAATTTTCCAATGCCAACGAGAATCAGGGGGGGGGGGGGGGGGGGGTCTAGCACCCCCGCCTCCTAAATTCTGATGGATGGGGTGTTTTACCGAGAATTAATAATGAAAATAGGAGTTTTTTCAAGGCCTTCCACAAGTGCCCCCCCCCCCCCCCCCCCCCTAGAAGATTCCTAGCTACGGGCCTGGGAAGGGGCATGGTTGCTTGAAGAAGCTACTAGACCGCAGTGTAATTCTGCAGCTTGGACATTTGAGAGGTCAAAGCGTTTAACTGCATCGCACTTTGGGGACATCATGTCACGCTAAAAACGGCCAGATAAAAAGTTCTGCAGCAGGGTTTTCGGCACAAGCCATTTACAAAATAAACACATGGCTTTTGGCATGGAAAGCAAAAAAAATGTTGTCTACAAATGTGTCGACTTTAATTTCAAGTCGTTATGGAGAGTATAGAATGAAAGTCTGTTGAAGTGGTAAGATTATGCTGTATGAATCTTTTGTTAGGTCCCCATTAACTGGGCGCGAGTTAATATTCATTTACAGTGAAGACAGTCGTGCTATATTGATTTCTTCACAAAATGTATTCAACCCTGCACCTCTAAAGCGCAAGCTCAGCTCACTTATCTCCCTCGAGAATGACCATTTAACAAGACAGAAAAACTTCCTCTTTCAGCGAACCCTAACGAAGAGACACACGGCGCACGTCAAGCAACATGTCAGGCTACGATAAATAGTGTGCATTCAAGCAAAGTGGTAGACTGCAACAATTGTTGCAGTGTCAGTGACTTCTTGCACAGGGAAGCGCAGATTTGGTTAGAAAGAAAGAAGACACGACAGAAAAGACGCTCACTTGCGACTGAGTTTATTCGAAAACGCTTCACACCGACAAAGCTTATGCGCAAGCTAATTGACGACAGACGCTGTCAAACAAAAAACCGCCAAATCGCTGTGAATAATAATATCTGGGGTTTTACGTCCCAAACCAAGGTATGATTATGAGAGACGTCGTAGTGGAGGGCTCCGGAAAGTTCGACCATCTGGTGTTCTTTAACGTGCCCTGACATCGCACAGTACATGGGCCTCTACCAATTCGCCTCCACCGAAATGCGACCGCCGCGGCCGGGATGGAACCCGCGACCTTCGGGTCAGCACTCGAGCACCCTAACTGCTACACCACCGCGGCGGACAAAAAATCGCTGGGAAATACGGTAACAATTTGAGATAGGTTAAAGGGGTGTTCAGTTTAAACCAGTGTTGCGGAATGGGCGCCTCCATTCCATTCCAATTCCATTCCGAGGAATTAGAACTTGCCGCAATTCCATTCCTTTCAATTCATCGGAATGAAAAAAAACTTAGCCCATTCCCACTCAGGGAATGGCCGCGCAGTTCAATTCCATTCCTTTAATTCCTCGACGTAGGAAAGGCATCTTGATAGTTTTATCAGGTTAAGGCTGAATGCCCCATGAAGCTGATGCCATCAGATGCATTAAGAACTGCAAAAGTACGCAAAACACGTTACCAAGGTCGAGGGATAGTAGCTCGGTGACATATCTCGTGCATTAAGACCAGCCTATAACTTCCCTTAGGGGCAGTTCTTCCGCTACCCATAGTATTTGCATGGTCAGCATGTTTGAACGAAGGGCGCTGTTTTAATATTGTTTAAGCTTAAATGTGTTAATGCTAAAATGACGACATAGCGCATTTTCATGGAGATAAAAGTAGTGTTCAAGAAGACTAAGCAGTTTTGCCTCGCGTCTGAAGTGAGAGATTGTGAATATAAAGAAAACTAAGATTTGTTTAATGGGGAACAAGACCATCTATATCTGCTGGTATTACTTGGAACAGTGTACCACTCGGACACCTTGTGCCTTTGTACCGAATACGGAACACTGGGCCGCACTGCTCGTCAGCACTCACTCTTGTCAAGCGCGCCTCGCAAGCATGGATGGGGTGAGGAAAACTTTATGTGTCCGCCTGTGCGCAGGTATGTAATGTCAGGTAGAGAACTTAGGAAGCGCTTTTTCGAATATGCGTCCGAGTCGCCGACGGCGACAGAAGGAAAAACGAAAAAGTGAAGGGTTGTGAGACAGCAGGCGGCTAGGGAGCCGCCGAAGGGGAAAAAAATCACAAGGCGTAAGGGAGGGGGGGGGGGGGGGGGATGCCGCCGCCGTAGTTCCGCATGACGGATAGCAACGGCACAGAACCGCGGTTACGCGAAGAATAAAGACACACTTCGGAGCAACACAGTCTATATGAGGACATAATTGAAGTAGGCGCGTTGCTTATAAACGTACCGTGCTTGTCCGACCAGACAGCATCAACGACTGCTAGAAGGACATTTATAGATTTTCTGAAGAATACTGGACTTGACGCTAGACTCTAAGAAGACCACTGTGTGTTACGTGGTCATTGTACATACGCATCACCTATTCCTGTACCCATAATCTTTATCCCTCTATTCCACCCTCTCACTTTCCCCCTGTGCTGATTAGCAGGCCAGAGCGCACAATCTGAGGCCGACCTCTCGGCCTTCTAATAAATTCGCTCTCTCTCTCTACCGTGCTTGTAATCAGCCAAGCCATTTTAAAAATACTGCGCGTCGACGAAAAGGTGCTCTATTTTGCCAAAAGACTTAATTCCATTCCCATTCCATTCCGTGCAAAAGGCGCTTAATTCCATTCCCATTCCATTCCTGTACGCGTTATCCCCATTCCATTCCCATTCCATTCCGGGGTCGCAAAAATGTGGAATGAATCCGGAGTCATTCCAATTCCGGAGTGGCAACTCCGCAACACTGGTTTAAACATTTAACTGCTGTGAAGGAAGTTTGTTTCCTTCATCGTCAAATGCACCGAAGGCGTACTGATGCACACGTCTTCTGCAATCTTAATCTGGTCTACCTCTAGAATCTCTCTTTCACACCTGCTCTTTTCTCGACTCATGAAGTCTGCTTCCTCGAAAAGTGCTGTGCAACCGCACTTCCTGCAATGCGCAGGAAGGTGCGACAGTGTCTGACAGTGTGTGACAGTGTCTGCTGTCAGTGCGCTGGCACATGAGCTTTCTTGGTGTGAAGCGTTTCCCAATAAACTCAGTTGCAAGTGAGCGTCTCTTCTGCCGTGTCTTCTTTCTTCCTAACCAAATCCGCACTGCCCAGTGCAAGATGTAGAACCAACTAGCTCAACAACTGACCATTTTATAGTGTCAATGACGTTTAGGTAAGGTCCAGATCTTTTTCTTCTTTATAGTTCGGTGACCCCTCTCGACATAAGTTCCAAAATACAGGTCGCGTACAGAAATATGTATACCGTTACTAGAAAAGATAAGCTTTCTTCCCGCTAACCTCATCGAAGTGCTCCCGTATGAAGCTGAAGAGTGCCTCCTGGAAGAAAGGCGAGTAGTGGGGCTTCAAAAGCGCAGCGAAGCCGATGCAGTTCTCTGCGCGCATGTCTCGGATCAGGTACTGCAGGCACCTGTCCCGCGCATCGTCCATCATCAGGTAGTCGGCCGCCTCGAGCACCTGTAGCACGTTGTCGCTGCCTAAGCACATCTGCAGGAGAACGGCTCCCATATAGTGCACTCGCCTTGGAAACCGTAGCACATAACGAAGGCAGGCCGCTAACAAGTCTGTGCTGTGAACTTCACTCATAGTGGCTGTGTTCCTGCTGGGCCCGTAGCCAGGGGGGATGGGGGAAGCGCCCTAAGGGCCCCACCCTTCCCCCCGAAATTCCGATTGAGGGGGGGTGTTTTACCGAATATAAGTATTGAAAATAGGTGTTTTTTCTAAAATGGTCAAGGTGTTCTGCATGTGCCCCCCCCCCTCCCTCGAAAACTATTCCTGGCTACGGGCCGGCTCTTGCCTTACGTGATGCGGCACTTGCATCGTCATCCGTATATGAATGTCAGCGACAATTCATCTCCAATAACGTAACTAGGCTGACTTAGGAAACAGCAATTCAAGTTGGTAAAGCATCAAGGCAATAAAGCAAGTTCTACCAAACCACAAAAGGCCTAATGAAGGCACAACAACACATGAAAGAAAGAAGCTTAGAAGAATGAAATAGAGCTTGTTCAACTTTCAAAGTCGATGAAGAAAAGGAAAGCCAGTGAGATACGATATTATAACCTTAAAGAGATAAAAGCGGTAGCAAGAAGAGCAATGAATAGGCTAAACATATACCATTATATATTAAGGACCAAAATGCTCACTATAAAACACTTGCAACGTGGGCAGTGTAATTAGCCATCTTAACGGTATAGTGAAGGTGACAGAATACTTCTGTTTAGTACTGCACAGTTGTCAGGTCAGTCAGCCAATATTGAACAAAATCAGAGCCGAAGAAGGCACTGAAGTCTCAGACGGAATTATCGATGGTAACTATATCGCGGAAAAGCGGCTGAGGAAGACAATATGACAAGAGATTTGATCAAGTGTGCAGGGGCCTTTCATTTTTAGGAAGCATACGTCACTACATGCACCGTGTCTTCATACTTCAAGTGTAATAGCGAGTTGGAAAAACGCGAAATTGTAATGTGCGTATATACATACACAGACAAAGATGTTTGTCTGCCAGGATCAGGTACTAGATTTCGAACGGTGTCATCTATTTGATGTAGGGCGCGCTTGAGATTATAGTGGTGTTCCTCTCGGGATTCCCCGGTGTCGATCACATAGCAGTTTCCAGGCCGACTTAAAATAGAGGGTGCCATTGAGTGACTGGCATTTAGCGAATGGCAATTTTCCACGGCAAGCTCCCATGTTTACTGCTCAATGGCAGTGCGATATCTGCGATTCAAATTTTGAGGTGCCGGTAACATGTGTTTCTGGTGTCGCTATATCCTAGTGCGCCTGCACCCGCAGTGGTGCCCCACAAGTGACGGAGATAGTTGTCTACGGCTGGCTTATACACTGTGTTTGTGGAAAACCGTGAAGGAAGCGTTCGCTCGCAAAGGTTGGCTGCATGACGTCTCTGCTATGTAGTTTTATTTTTCCTCCTAGGTATACTTCCAGTATTGCATAGCGATGCGTTCATAAACCCCATTAAAAGGACACCAAACTGAAACAATGAATCGGTAAATGATTGGTAAATTGAAGTCTGGGAAATCTCATGTTAATTTCACCATCATAATTTCATTAATAGAGGAGTAAAGGAAGGTCAGATTTTCATTTTTAAATTTAGCGCAGAAATCATGAGCGCGGAATTTGCTGCTTTTTTTCTCGCCATCCCCAGTTTGCGTGTACAAACTGGAATAAAGACTTGATTTATTGATTGACGTCACGGATTTCAATGTCTATTCTTCTTATGTTGGCAACATAGCCTCTAAGAAATTTCCTGAAACTTGGCATGTTACGTCTAAGACCCCCTCAGAGGACAATGTACTTCATTTTTACCAATTACGAGCTACGGGCGACTATAGTTGACGCCGCCAAAATCTGTGACGTCACGGTGTTTGGTGCGCGAACTTCTCGCTGGCGTCGCCACCCACATTTTCTTTTTCCGCGTTTTCTCGCTCTAAGAGTGGTGTTTTCGGTATTGTGGGATTGTAATTTACAAATACCCCAAAGATCGTTTTTCTCTTTAGTGTCCCTTTAATGCACGCTGTTTTACGCTGGTATTGTCACCGATCTCTCGCGGCCGGCTGATTGCGGTGATAACGTTGGTGAACCCAGCACAAAAGGGATCGCTACAAAACGCTGGCCTGGCCGTCATCAGAAACTACTCACATTGTCGGTGTAGAGGAAGCAAAGTAGTTCTTCAAACACGGCTGCCGAGACGTTATCTAGCCGCACCTCGCTGGGAGCAGGTTGATTCTTGCTCAGCGCACCTTTGAAGTAAGCGCTACTCGCGGCGAGCAGCGCTCGGTGAACCGTGAAGACGCCGCCGTCGGCCGTGCGAACTACGCAGTCACCCGTAGACACGACTTCTTTCGGAATCGAGCTACCGCGCTGACGAGACATTTTGGTCTTGTCCTCAATAATGGCTGACACCCACTGCGGGAAATTGGCCACCAAGCAGGCGGTTTTACGAGTGTCATTAACAAATGATAACGAATAAACTTAGAACCATACAGCGATATGTTACGAGATAAAAAAGCCGGCAGATCCCACGCACTGTGGGAATCGATGTAATGCGAAGCAGCCAGGAAGGAGCAGATCATGCTTTACATAATTTGCATGTCATGTTTTACATGTTAGGACCTATCATTTATGTTCGTCATACAGTCACGTCGCGCAATACCAATTTTGATGTATATCCAGCTAGCGAACTGGACGCAAGCACACCATGAGCGTGGCATGTAAATGGCGTTGTAGATGACATGCATGCCAAGATTTTCATGTTACCACCTGCCACTTATGCTCATTATACAGTCATGTCACTCAATACCAAATATGGTGTATATCAAGCTAACGAAACGGCTGCGCGCCATGAGCGTGGAATGCAAGTCATGTCGCTCATGACATGCCATGATTTCCATATTACCACTTGTCATTTATGTTCGTCATACAGTCATGTCACTCAATACCAAATTTGGTGTATATCAAGCTAACGAAACGGCCGCGAGCGCTCCATGAGCGTGGCATGCAAGTCATGTCGCACATGACAAGTCATGATTTTCATATTACCACTAGTCATTTATGTTCGTCATACAGTCACGTCACTCAATACCAAGTTTGGTGTATATCAAGCTAACGAAACGGCCGCGAGCGCGCCATGAGCGTGGCATGTAAATCATACTTATCATGAGAAGTTATTCATGATTTTCATGATATGACCAGCCATTTATGTTCGTCATACGGTCATGTTATGCCATACCAAATTTGGTATAAATCCCATTAACGATACGGCCAGGAGAGCACAAAGTCGTAGGCGGCTATAGATAGATAGATAGATAGATAGATAGATAGATAGATAGATAGATAGATAGATAGATAGATAGATAGATAGATAGATAGATAGATAGATAGATAGATAGATAGATAGATAGATAGATAGATAGATACGCTCAAACTCGCCGAAGTTCGCTAAGAAATGCTTCGCAGCCTTAGCACTCCGTACAGATGGTTAGCCAGCGAAGCTGTAACTTGTAGCCGCCGGCGGTTGCAGACGTCGCAGCCGAAGCCGCTCTAGAAACTCCCGCCGAACGCGTTTCTGTCGTTACCTCATTGACGCCGTGCTCGGCCTACAACGCCGTTTCCTCGGGTGGCCGTTGTCGCTTGCATTTGGCTCGGAAAGGTGCCGGATATTCGGTGCGCAGTTGCTGCTTGCGCTTCGCTACCCGGGCTTGTTCTTGGGCCCGGACTGCTGCGTCGGCCCGGCGAACATGAAATCTCTCACGGATCAGCCATCTGCGCTGTTCTTGGAAAGTTGACTGCGGTTCGGGCGTTCATACGATCCGTGCCCTCCCCATGTGGAAGTTGTCAGTTGAACCTTCCTGCGACGCCGAACTCTTCAAGCGCCCGTGAACCCGTCGGATGGTGTTCGTTTACATCCAGTGTTGTACACGTTCCTCTAAAACAGAAACGGAAGCTCGTTCCTTCCCAATTTTAGAACTAGTTCCCGTTACAAGTTCCTTAACTGCAAAAGGAACTCGTTACAGTTACATTTCCAAAATTGGAACGTATCGTTACATTAACGTTACATTTGACTTTTTAATAAATATGTAGTGTCATATAATCGTGAGGTGAAATAAGGTGAGCAATTTAGAGCTCACCTCGAGCTACATATATCAGATACCAATTTAATATCGCCGACAGCAGGTTGCGCGTGGGTAAAAGGAAACTAAATAAACGCTCCTGGATGAATTTTTTAGAGACCACCGGCCCTACCACAGACTGCAACTTTCGCGCTCGTCTCTTTCAAGTCCAACGCATGTGGCACTTACCACGTCGGTCTTCAATGGCGCAGTCAAGATAGTGCGGCTCAGATATTCAAATATAGATCTCCCCCCAATGCAACAATAAATAAATTTCTTGCACAGGAGGTTGCATTGAAAGTGACAATACTTAGGCTTTTAATGAGTGGTTATTTCATGTTTCAGAGGAAGTAAAATATAATGTCCAGGATAAACATTTGCGACTAAGTAAAGTCCCCTGTTCGTAGTAAGCGAAAATATTTCTGCATAATTCGCTTTCTGTCTTTTTTATCTCTTTCTTCCCTATCGTTCTCTCTATTTTTCTCTTTCTCTTTCTTTACATATCTTTCTTTCCCTATCCCCCCCTCTCTCTGTAGTCGTTCTTTCACCTTCTAACTTTTTTTTTCTATTTCCCTTTCTTTTCATATATTTCTTTCTCTCTCTTTCTGTCTCTCTATACTCGTTCTCTCTTGCTCATTTCCCTCCTCCTCTCCCTAATTCCTTCTCCCCCCCCCGCTTGATATACTATACTACACAAGGCTATGCTATGCTCTTCTAGTGAGCGCGCATGTTGCAGAAAAATGCATAGCTGATAATTTCCTCAATATGACACTTCATTGTGATGGTCACTCAGCTAAGCGATGCATACGAGCAAATGGTATTTGCGTTGGTAAGGTATTTATCCTTACCCACGTTCAAGTGTGTAATTGTAAATGGCCGTTATTTGATGTATTCGCTCTCTATAGATGAATGCGAATTCTCTAGTGCTATGTGTTCGTCGCTGGGTCGCGATACCAGCAGAATGAACATATTAGTCATCTGTATTGACTTGCTTCAAAGTGCCATGACTTTGTTGAATAAACACCATTAACGAAGAAGAAAAATTACACCATCTCCCGCTAAAGGGAACCATGTGTAGATGTGAAGCAGCGGGCGCTAACGCTTACACTGGCGGTGGCGTTGACGCTGGCGCTATCGCAGCGTTGCACAGGAGAGAAAACTGAGGAGGCGCAAAGCACGCAGTGATGGAGCGGTGTTTCCTACTGGAACATGCCAATCGCTGCTAATGGGCAATGAGAGACAGAAGATTCCGACTGGACACAGAGACCCGCAGTGCGCTTTTAGTTAACGCGCACGCTGCGAATTTTTATTGTTCAACAACGCACAGGAGAAATCTCCCACCAGCACCACCTTGGAGGTCAACATCCATTGCCATATATACGGGATGGACAGTGAACGGCTGTGCAGCGCGAGCAGTTGGTTCTTTCAACCAAGAAACTCGCTAGCAGACGCTGCCTGCGTCGGCGTCGCGAGATGAGAGAGGGGGGAAGCGTAGCAGAGGAGAGAGAGGGGGGGGACGCGCATGCGCAGTGGGGTGTGGACGCTGTGGGCAGGGATGCCTAGAGGAGAGAGGGGGAGCGTAGGAGAGGTGAGAGAGGGGGGGACGCGCATGCGCAGTGGGAGCTCGGGCAGGGATGCCTAGAGGAGAGAGGGGGGGGAGCATAGGAGGGGAGAGAGGAGGGGAGGCGCATGCGCAGTGAGGGTGTGGTTGCCGCGGGGAGGGATGCCTAGAGGAGAGAGAGAGGGGGGAGAGGAGGTTTTTTATTTTTATTTTTATTGAAAGGGTTTGCGCATGCGCAGTAAGGGAGGCCACGCCGCACACCACCACCGGATTAAGCTTCGCCATAAGATGCTTCACATCTAAAACACAGCATATCCACGGAGTGAATGATGATGAGTGGGCGAAGCTGCGGAGGTTCATCGGTAAACCGTGAATCTTCCGTGAATTCTGCCCGGTACATCATCACCGACGTGAGATCGGGCGCGTTTATACTAAATGGTCGATGAGAGTTATGGTGACTGAAGCAATCATGGTTACACCGTGAAATCTTCAGTGGTTCCGCCCAGCAGTAATCAAAGCGATAGTGTGTGTGAAATTTTATTCAAACTTCAACGACCGGTCGTCGTCCATGGTCCGCCAAGCAGCACGATCCGGCAAGCGCACTCGTACGGCGGTCCGCGCAATCGGAGAGCAGCTGCACCGCCAACGCCATCTAGCGTACCTTCACCCAACCGCCATATTGTACGCATGTCTATAGGACAGCGCCCTCTCGGAAACGAGACGAGAACTGGAGATGACGGCACCATATCCACGGAGTGAATGATGATGAGTGGGCGAAGCTTCGGAGGTACGTCGGTAAAGCGGTAATCTTCCGCAAATTCTGCGCAGTACATCATCAACGACGTGAGATCGGGCGTATTTCTACTAAAGGGTCGATGAGAGTCATGGCGACTCGCAGCTCACTTTAATTTTACATGTACGTTGTGAATTTTTTTTATTGTTTAATCACGCACAGGAGACATCTCACACAGGTACTACCTTGGAGGTCGAAATCCAGTGCCTACTGGCTACTCAGAATGCATGGACAACCGAGGACCGCCGAGGTGATGCCGTAAGGAGCTTCGCCCCTAAATATATTCATCATATACAAGTACCGCCATCTAGCGGACATTCCAAGAACTAAACGAGAGGTGGCGTGGAGGTGGCTACCTACTACATACATCGAGGACGCACGACCCACGGCTTAAGGAGCTTCGCCCCTAAAACGAGCCACGTGTGCTTCTGTACCCAACGTTACTAGAATAAACTCAGTTTCAAAGCTCCCGTATCTCCGCCAGCGGAGGAGAGTGGGCCGAACGGCGGTCGCGAGAACTAGCGGCGCTGCAGTCAACTCTTGCGCTACTCTCGGCGCATCGTCTGCTACGGCGGCGTACCGCGGCGGTCCGGCGCGCTGTTGCTCGCGGCGGCTTTCTAGTTGTACTATTATCAAACTTCAACATCTATCATGCTTCCAGTCCACATTCTCTCGTCGTACTTGTGGACTGCTTAAGTGGATATGCATAAGGTTACTTGTTTGTATTGGCCCGGATATGTTGGTCATTGGTTGGCTAAGAATCAAATAATGTCCAGCCTATCGTAAATTTTAGCTGTTTACGTTGCGTTTAACCCTCAAGTATGGGAATTTCTTATTGAATGAACATTTTCAACGTAGTTTTACTAACAACTGCTACCATTTTAACAAAAGCCGTCTCACCTAGACGAAAAATGACCCAAAACGTTTGTAAAACCATTTATATGTGCAAACAAGTTGACTACAGGGAATACAAAAACTTTCTAGAAAAATAGTACTCATGTTTTCTACTATTTGAAAAAAATGAAGTTCTCGCAGAAACAGTACCCATGCCTTACACTGTATTCAAGGCAAGCCTTCGCGACAGCTAAAAATCTAGAGTAAAGGGAAAATGTCACAGCAACTTCACCTTCTTTCTGGAATCTTCCACCTTTTAAGAAAGCTGGAGTTCCTGATTGAATTGCTTGCAAAAAAAGAGAAAATTGTCATCACAATGTAACACATCGCTATTCTAGCCATCACGTCCTGATCATGAGCGATACAGCTCAAAGGATGCCGTGGAAACCACTCGAAATTCTCAAGCACAATCGAAAAGTCGTCACCAACTAAGGGGTTTTCGTCAAAGGGCTCTAGGTAGTTTTCTCAATTGCTTTTAACGTAGAAAGTTCTCGTGAGGGGCGACTTAGGCAGCCATTACGGAAATACCTCCTCCGAGTGAATGCACTTGCGTGTGTTTTGGGCTCGGCTGCGCACTACTCAGGGGGTGCTAGGCAATCTTCGCGCGTTGTTACTTCTTCCATTTTTCTGTGAACGTACCCATAGATGTACTACACTCACGGCGTGTTTCTTCCCGATGTGCTACGCTCCACCAAAAAGTGACACCGATGTGTGCGACACCCCCTAGCTGCGCTAAGCTTCCGAAATGGGAACACTGTATACGATTAAAAAGAAGATATGTTGCTCTATTATGAAGGAAATGTAACAAAACCTGCTCATTAGTGAGACATGACCATTTATATACAATTTTGTTCGTTCATAAGCACCACATATCGGGCATGCTAACGCAAAAAAAAAAAAATCCACTGCTTTGAAGGCCGCGCGACCGTTGACAATTGATCGAATGTTAATATGGTGCAAATCTCAGTCTCGGCAGCGTTGTTAATCGCTTGCCTTTCATCTTGCTGTTGTATTTCTGGCGGCTCCTTCAAAACTGGGCACTGGGCTTTCGAGGGGTGACATGCGCTTTTTTTCTTTTTTTGGGGGGGGGGGGGGGGGGGGGAAGGGGGGGGGGGAGGATTGGCGCCTATGTTTTGAACATTTTGGCTGCGATATATGGGGTGGAAGTTCTGAGAACAAGCGTGGATGAGTACCGCGCGCGAGCTCCCACTTTCCGCATGAGATGAAAGCTTCTTGTCCGGCAAAACATGACGTTAGTGCTTTACAATGTCGTCATTCTCAGACTGGACCTCATAGACCTTGCATTTCGCAGTGAGCTATCTATGTTTGCGATGCAAAGCTTGCTCCCACCTTTTGAATGGTCTAGGTTTTTTTGGAGTTCCTTCGGGGTGACCATTGGTTTACACCCTAATAAAGAAATATTCACATGCAAATGATAGAAAACCAATTACAAGAATTACTGAATTCACTTCAGCATGCTGCATGTGAAACTTGTTTCGCTCATACGGTCACTCTCTTGGGTTATTTTTGTTGGATTTTACAACTACCTTTCAGTGTGTGCCTGGATCATGTCCTTAAATGACATTGTTGTGTAAACGACTGCCTCTTCACCTACAATTATATTTATGTAGTGTATATTATTTTGTATTTCTTGTACTCTAACTGTTGTGTAATTGTTGTCGCACAGTGTATATAATACTGAACCACGTCACCTGCGCCATATCCACCAAGTGTTGCCGCCATTTAATAATAATAATAATAATAATAATAATAATAATAATAATAATAATAATAATAATAATAATAATAATAATAACAAGAAGAAAAAATAATTTTATTTGCACAATCAAAATGAACTCTCGGGTAACGTGCAAGTCTAGACAGAAAGGAAATTCTGTTACGATCGTGCACCGGCTCGCCCGTCACCCCAACGCGAGAGAAACTGGTGTCTACGAGCGTCTCAAGCTGGCCCCTGCCATTGGGTAACCACGTTTACGCCTTAACAAAATAAATAAATAAATAAATAAATACATAAGTAAATAAACAAACAAACAAACAATAAATAAATAAATAAAGAAGTGGCGTGAAGCGGAGTCGCCGTTGCGGTAGCCGCTCTTAAGGCCCGGCGCAAAGCAAGTAGGCATACCGCACCGTCGATAAATCTGTTCGTCCTCGTTACGCGTCGTACACGGCACACGTGTTTTCGTACAAGACACTAGGCAGGGTCAAGAACAGTTCCGGAACTGACGAGTGAACACAGCGCACCATTCGCTCTAACCGCTTGCATTTCGCCGGCGCCGATCACAACACGCGCCGCGCGGCCGCGGGAGCTAGACTCGACTACAGCGCCACTAGTTCTCGCGACCGCCACGCGGACCGCCTCTCCGGCGGAGCTTTGAAACTGAGTTTATTCTAGTAACGTTGTCTGTACCTACATAGAGCTATCAGATTTGGAAGTTGTTTCCAGTGTTCGTCCAGAACCGAAAGAAGAAAAGTGCGAAGTTGTAATGGCTGAGGCCCATTCAAAAGCCGTATCTCTAGCCGAGAATGTAGGATATTAGAAGGTTGCGACACTTCGCTTCCATAACGTCGTGTCACAGCAACAAACTGGGCCAGAGGCAGTGCACAAAAACGTACTCTCTGTCCCCCAACAATTTGTGGTTAGCAGTGAAAACTAGATGTAGAGGGTCTATTATGCCTGTACATATATGAAAAGTGGGCCATAAAAGAATATTTCAGTGCAAAAGAAGCCCTGGAACATGGAGGAAGGAAAAACTCAGGAGAGGCCCTATCGTATCCCAATGCATTGCGAAAAGTGTGGCGGAAGTGACGTCAAATTTATGGGGCAAACAAAACAGCAGACGACCAGCGGCGTGCTCTCCGCGCTGGTTCGCTTCTGCATGGATTTGTAGTCCTGGAGTAAACTTGGCGCGTATTGTGAGGTTTGCATGCAGTAAAATTTTGCGAGGACACATTTACCAGGCTGTTCGTGCGTGGCTGGCCCGAGCGCTGCGTGCTGTAACTCTTTGTGGAGCGTTTTTGTGCAACAGGCCAGAAAGTACCGGTACGTGCCGTAATCAAAAAAAAAAAAAACACACAGCATATCCACGGAGTGAATGATGATGAGTGGGCGAAGCTGCGGAGGTTCATCGGTAAACCGTGAATCTTCCGTGAATTCTGCCCGGTACATCATCACCGACGTGAAGATCGGGCGCGTTTATACTAAAGGGTCGATGAGAGTTATGGTGACTGAAGCAATCATGGTTACACCGTGAAATCTTCAGTGGTTTCGCCCAGCAGTAATCAAAGCGATAGTGTGTGTGAAATTTTATTCAAACTTTAACGACCGGTCGTCGTCCATGGTCCGCCAAGCAGCACGATCCGGCAAGCGCACTCGTACGGCGGTCCGCGCAATCGGAGAGCAGCTGCACCGCCAACGCCATCTAGCGTACCTTCACCCAACCGCCATATTGTACGCATGTCTATACATAACTTGCAAGTGACGTCAGTTCCTGTCTTCCGTCCGTCTTCCGTCCGCCATTACCGAGCACATACGTCTCAGTGACCGCGCCGTGTTTACGTTCGTGCGGCGGATCGTTTGGCGTAGTGCGCGCGTTTTGATGGTTTGCCTTGCGCGTAAGACGAAGGAGAATCGTTCAGGACATTATGCAGCCGGCGGCGAAGCAGTGTTGAATGGGGAACTCGTATCCTCCGCGTCTGCAGTGTCCGAGTCCATGGTGTCGCACGTTATGGGTGAAACAACTTCGCACGAGATTTGGAAACATAGCTTGCCTTTTATGAAGTGACGCCCGCGCACACGTACGTTGTTCAGTCTTCGGATCCTTCCTGTTTATGCGCGCATGAGCCATGTGCTCCTCTTCACGGACAGCTCTTTCGTGCGGTCGCACGGGTTTGTGATCACCTTTGGCAAGCAGTACGTCCCCGCTTCTGGTCCTTTTAGATGTGAAGCATCTTATGGCGAAGCTTAATCCGGTGGTGGTGGTGGTGGTGGTGGTGGTGTGCCGCGTGCCCACCCTTACTGCGCATGCGCAAACAGTTAAAAAAAATAAAAATAAAAACCTCCTCTCCCCCTCTCTCTCCTCTAGGCATCCCTCCCCGCGGCAACCACACCCACACTGCGCATGCGCCTCCCTTCCTTTCTCCCCTCTTACACTCCCCCCCTCTCTCCATCCCTGCCCGCGGCGTCTAACTCCCCCCTGCGCATGCGCGTCCCCCCCTCTCTCTCCTCTCCTACGCTCCCCCCCCTCTCTCCTCTACGCATCCCTGCCCACGTCGTTCACACTCCCACTGCGCATGCGTGTCACCCCCCTCTATCTCCTCTCCTACGCTCCTCCCTCTCTCGCCTCGCGACGCCGACGCAGGCAGCGTCTGCTAGCGAGTTTCTTGGTTGAAAAAACCGACTGCTCGCGCTCCACAACCGTTCACTGGCCATCCCGTATATATAGCAATGGATCTTGACCTCCAAGGTGGTGCCGGTGGGAGATTTCTCCTGTGCGTTGTTGAACAATAAAAATTCGCAGCGTGCGCGTTAACTAAAAGCGGGGTGCGGGTCTCTGTGTCCAGTCGGAGTCTTCTGTCTCTCATTGCCCATTAGCAGCGATTGGCATGTTCTAGTAGGAAAAACTGCTGCTCCATCACTGCCTGCTTTGCGCCTCCCCAGTTTTCTCTCCTGCGCAACGCTGCGATGAGCGCTAGCGTCAACGCCGCCGCCAATGTAAGCGTTAGCGCCCGCTGCTTCACATCTACACATGGTTCCCTTTAGCGGGAGATGGTGTAATTTATTTTATCTCATTTACACTTACATCTCGTGCGGCAGTCAAATATCGCCATTGCGACGGACGGCGTTGACGGGAAACGCGAGAGCCGCACAGCTTGGCTCGGTGTAGTCTGCTGCCATGTGCTCGGTGATGGCGGCGCTCTAGCGGCGCATATGCCGAGATCGTATCCCAGAGTTCCGCAGTGTGACGCACTTGCAAGTTATGTATAGGACAGCGCCCTCTCGGAAACGAGACGAGAACTGGAGATGACGACACTAGAGCTGTGCACGGGCCTAATTTCAAGTTCGAGCCCGGCCCGGGCCCACTGACTGCGTCGAAGGCCCGCCCGAGCCCGAACCTAAAGGGCTTCGAGCCCGCCCGGCCCGGCCCGACGTACAAAAGCACAAACCCGGGCCCGGCCCGGCCCGACACTATGAAAATTTGCTGCGGAGTCAAGATATAATTTTTTTGATCATGGCATTTTATTCAACGTATCAAAGTTAAGCATATGCAAATGACACATGTTAGTGTGTATACACAGATTACAAGTTGTGTAAAAATAACAAGCTGTGCAGTGATCCGGACTTCAGTGAAGTGCGGCGCTCCTGCATCACATATCCCGTCGAACTGAAGTTCCGTTCGCTGCTGGCACTGGTAGTCGGAATCGCAAATATCTTTTTCGCAGGCATAGCAACCTTGGAATAATTAGACAGCTCGTTCTTCCAGAAGTTTAGTATCTCTGATGCAGGACGGGAGGATGATTGCATGGATACAGTCTGCCTTAAATGGCAAAGAATAGGTTACGAGGGTCTGAGGCTGGCATGTCCGTTGCGCACGTTGTTGTTGTCCATGATATGCATGGCTGGAAAGAGCGTGAGGAAGGATCACAAAGGTGATCTTGTGTGCTCATCGCTAAGTACTGGAAAACAATTCCGCACAACGTCTATATTTTCGGTTTGATGCGGGATTTGCACCGGGCCCGGGCCACCCGATGCCCGAGATGAGTAGCCCGAGCCCGGCCCGGGCCCGAGATGGGAAGACGTCGGTGTACCCGAGCCCGGCCCGCGGGCCGGGCTTTCGGGCTACCCGGAGCCCGTGCACACCTCTAGACGACACCATATCCACGGAATGAATGATGATGAGTGGGCGAAGCTTCGGAGGTGTGTCGGTAAACCGGTAATCTTCCGCGAATTCTGCGCAGTACATCATCAACGACGTGAGATCGGGCGCATTTATACTAAAGGGTCGATGAGAGTCATGGCGACTCGCAGCTCACTTAAATTTTACATGTACGTTGTGAATTTTTTTATTGTTTAATCACGCACAGGAGACATCTCACACAGGCACTACCTTGGAGGTCGAAATCCAGTGCCTACTGGCTACTCAGAATGCATGGACAACCGAGCACCGCCGAGGTGGTGCTATAAGGAGCTTCGCCCCTTAATATATTCATCATATACAAGTACCGCCATCTAGCGGACATTCGAAGAACTAAACGAGAGGTGGCTACCTACAACTACATACATCGAGGACGCACGACCCACGGCTTAAGGAGCTTCGCCCCTAAAACATTCAGCGCCTGCATCATCGTATTCGAATGCACCCGGCAGTGACTTACGCGTTGACCAGCAGAACGCGTGGCCCGATTTCCCGATTACTGGCCAGCGTTGGCACTACACGATTTTAAGAGCTTGCTTAGTAGCTATTCGGCGCAACGCCAACCTAGTATTTGACATAACTTCACGTCGAAAAGAGGACACCGCTGTATTGTTTACGCGATCGTGCACGTGAAGTTTGTAATTCCAGTGCGCACACAACAACTAGCAACAACTATCAAAATACATACAGCACGTAGTCGGATAACAACAAAAGTTTATTGCCTTTCCGTATAAACGAGACAACCTCGAAAAACGCGATACGATGCCTTCGGCGCACGTTATGTAGGCGCGTCAGACGCCAAAAACAAAAGTTAACGTGTGTTCTGAGTCCACACAATGAGTAAGAAACAAAAGAGCGTACAGCCGAGAGAGCTTCGCATGCAGATATAATGAAGCGAACGTACGTACACATGAAAAGTGACACCAGGTACTTTCGTAGTGCACTCGACTTGCACCGAGTATACGCAACAGCTGGGCATTGCGTGCTTTCGTAAAGAACACACAGAAGGAGCCGCATACGCGAATCGACTGTGCCGCCATCGCCGCTTCCACGGCGAAGAAAAAAAAGAAGTCTGCAAATGTTTCGCGACTCCCTCGATGCGCGCGCAGCACGCATGTGCTCGCTCCCGACGCGGCGGAAATCGCGAAGTGTTTAGCTGCTCCTTCGCTAGGAGGCGATGCGGGAGTTTGCGACGGGCAGGCTTCACGAATATGACGTCAGGGCCTCTCCTTATGGTACATTCGACTGGTCGTTTTCGAGCGCTCCGCAGGCGCTGAAAAAATTACGTAAAATAGCAATTAACCATTGTTACTAACATTATCAGGTCAAAACATGATCAGAAACGAGAAACATGACTTGCATAACAGCTTGTTTTTGTTGAAGAGTTTTAAAGCTGTTAAATTCAACACTTTCAAACACAGTGAGAGCGCTCTCAAACGACCAGTCGAATGTACCATTAGTATTCCTTCCTCCATGCCCTGGAAGTCGCCAGCTGTAAACCCCGCCCACCGCCGGCGAACGCCATTTGCCACGGCGCGTGTGACGTCATGTGCACCAAGGAGCGGAACTGTCGTCCTCTACCAAAGTTTCGGCCGCTGCAAATCGTTCAATCTCAGTACAAAGCTGAAGAAAGCTAAAATATATCTCGATTTCGCGTGTAGCTGACTGCGGAAGAATATCGTTCACCGGAATGCCGACGCTCGCACAGCTAGCTTATAGTGCCTAGAATATACTGGCTAGTGTGCTGAGCGGAGGGGGGTTTCCAATGGGAGGAGGTGGCAGTACCGGTGATGCCTTCCAACTTTGGCCGGTAGGCGGCGAGTCGGCGACGCTTGTCGCAAAGGTGTAGCACACGCGCCGGTGTCGCGGTGTATATTAGTGCCTTCGCAGCTTATCAGTGCTTCGTGCCCCGTGTCCAAAGTTATCTTGGTGACGTTTGCGCTGTTTTTACCATGTTCGCGCTAATCTTCGTGTACGAACGTGTAAATGGGAACTGCAAAGAGTAATTATGCGTGTGTTGTGTGTTTTGCACATTACTTATGTTTGATGACTTGATGATTATTTAGTTGTGGAACAGGAGGATTTTTCAAAGTGAAGTTCAGATTACATTTTCAGTTATTGAGGTGGGGTGAAAATTTGAAAGTGAGTTTCAAATCTCGGCAATACAGCAGTGGTAATGAAAGCTATGAGTAAAATTTGCGAGGTATTTTGAAAGTAGACGCAGGTGCAATAGAGTTCAGAGATAGTTCGAAATTGTTTAGTATTTTTTATTTTTGTTTGTTTTTCTACTAATGTACTTCTTAAATAAGATCTGCCATCTGTGGATAACTGAAATTTTGCAGAAAGGTAGCGACTAACGCTTTACAGAACTCGAACTAAAATTGTGAGCGTACAACAAAAATTAGATATGTCATGTTTTTTTTACGTTTGTTGATTTATGAAAATGGCCACTTATGAATGATTTTTTATACTACAAAATACAAATGCGCTTAGGCTACTGACTCTAGCACCAGTTATGTTAATTCCATTATAGTTAACACGTGTAAATCTTTGTTTTCTTACGCCCGCTAGTTCCCGAGAAAAGTGTACAGAAATTTTAAAAATGTTCCTTTTAGAAAAACGCAAAAATAACGTAGGAGCACGCGCGCATTACCTGTGCATGTGTCAACAAAAAGGGGACCTAAAATTCTTTTTGAAACCGCGCGTGCCCAAATGTGATATATTTTCTCAAAGAAATGCTCTATTCGATCATTTGAAATTCCAAAATTTCATTTTTGGACCACAGGAAGTCTCACCCCACCTTAAATTGTTAATTCATTGCGGTTAAAAGCAAGCGCGCATAATACTCACAAAGAGCCTTTGACCCGTTTTTTTCAGCCAGTCACGCTACTAGACTAAAATGAAATGATCTAATGGAGATGTTGTTCTTGACTAATGACCCTTGTTCGTTTTATTCGCATTTACCTTTCCTTCTGAATCCTATTTAGACTAGCTTGTGTTCATCGCATGTGGTCTAGAAAATACGGATGCCATGCTGGAAAACTCGGAGCAGTGAAAGTGACCCCACCCCACCGTACATTTGCATATTAACGATTCTCTGTTAACTAAAGACTTGCTCATGTAGTACAACAATGCAGTAGGTACATCTAAACTGCGGAAACATCGAAACAACCGATCCAAAAGTATGGGGCCTATGGTGATATCTGCAGAACTGGACGAACACCATTCATTTTGTTAGTGAAGCGAACGATGTGCAAAAGCGATCATAATGTTTGCAAGAAAGATTAGTGCATTTCTGTAATACAAGCGTTACATGGACATTTGTGATTACTGTCGACCCGCTCCGGCTCAAGTATCTGCTCGCGATTAAGAATTATCGTGCCACGACCCGACTACCTCGGCAGGTGTAGGTTATACACTCTGCAAGTCCATGATGGTGCTTCATACCGAGTGTGATGCGCCGCTAAAATAATAAAATATGACCACAACTTAGAGGTGCGAAATGCAGTTAACTGGATCGACTTCGAGTAAGATAACTGCGTTGAAAACAGCGCGAAAACGGGATGAAGGCTAAGGGACAAACAACAGAAGCGCTGTTGCTTAGCCTTTGACCCGTTTTCGCGCTGTTTTCAACGGAATGTGATGTACCAACTTGCGCTTCAAGACACTATTCCACGAGTGAAATCGCCAGCGAATGTTCCGGTGTAGCAGCGAAGAATCCGAGTCGGACTTGATCGCGATCGAAATTGCCGTAAGCCATCCTTACGACACGATTTCTTGCGTCTAACGCGTCAACTTTCGCTGATTGTTTTCGACGGGCAAGTTGGGTGTGTCGGAGTATATTCATTGCGACATTTCTACTTCGCTTTGGTGGTGAAGCAGAGAGTCGCGAAAACTAGCAGACGACGTAAAGTACGTGTGAAACGCTTCGTCGTTTTGTAGTGCCGAACCAGTTGAGAATTTTCTGCGGGCAGTAATTTGGCGCTAAGATTTTCTCCGTCCGGTCAAGTGCTTTGACGTGTGTACTAAAAGCAACGAAGAACACTACATTCGCGGCGGAAAGCGCCGTGCTACGCAGCTGAAAGCGGAGGAGCCGCCGACGCGCGGGGGACGGATGGATGGATGGATGCTATGAGCGTCCCCTTTATAACGGGGCGGTGACATGTCTGCCACCAGGCTCGGAAAAAAAACTTTCTTTTTATGTTGGCCTAATGCCTTATCTACATTGATTAAATCTATGTTATTACAGCAAAGAAAAATATAAGTTCACGGTCCATCTCTCTGCTTCTTAAGGCAGAATGGCCTTATTTTCCCCTTCTTCATTTTTGTCCTTTATCTCTACTTTTCTGCCACCAATACTCTAACCGTCTCTTACTTATTACCTTAGCGAGTCGCAGCGCCGCCATGCGGTGACTGTGGGAAGGCATCAGCGCGATGGCCACTCCAAAGCGCCCGCTCAGCACACTAGCCAGTATATTCTAGGCACTATAGCTAGCTGTTTGTTATGTCACGATAGGGTGGCTAGGACTCGCGAGTGCACCAGTGTTGCCCTACTCTCAGGCCGCTCGCGCGTTTATAAAAATATTCAATTATAAATTAAGCGCTCAAATAGCACCAGCTTATTTATGAACGCACAAGGATTGACCCACACAACGCAGATTGTGATCGAAAATTGGTTAAAGGCCAACTCCGGCGATTTTTTGACCGTGTCAGGATAATGGTGCTTTTATGTTCCTGAGACACTCTTGTCACGCGCCCGATAGCTGAAATGCTCAGCAAATTCAAAAATAATTTTTAATAAGCAAAAAGGCGCAATACCGAAACCGAAACCCAACCGAGTGTACTGTCCAAGTATGACGTACACTCTTAGAAAAAAAGTTAGTAAATGGTTAGTAAAAGCATGCATTTACTAGTTTCGAGCGTATTTTACTACCTTCGCGAAATCTTTTTTACTAGCCAGCAGTTAGTAAAGGTCGTAAAGTGCTCCCTTCACTAACCAGAAAGTTCACTTGGTGTTTCTAACTAGTTGACTGCTTAGTGGGGTGTGGGGTGTGGGGAGTGAAAGAAGCGGAATGCGAGAGAGGATGGGAGAGGGGGTATTCGGGTCTGCTCAACACCACCTAGACTTTCAAAGCCGAAGGGCTCTCCGCATTTCGAGTGCTGACGTCACCAACCGGCGGCGGCGGGGAAAACAGGTTGTGTTGGGAAAACCTGCTTTCCCGGCCACCCGCTTTTGGGGTTAAGCGCGGATGGATACAAAGTGAGACACGTGCGCTAGTAGTCATTTGGAAACTGCCGGCATTTGTCTGAATAATGAAACACAAAAGCCCAAACAAAGGTGCATTAATCATACGAAAGTTATATTTCAGTGAAATATCAGCTTCCAACGGGGAAATGGTTCAGTCAGAAGAGCTCTATTTTCATTGACGGAGGACAGATAGTGCGGTGAAACAGCCTGCACCTCAGTTTGCTTCTCGGTGTCACACGATGGTACGTCGGTCCCCCTCAGTGCAATGTCCCGCTTTTGCGACGTCGTGAGAGCTGTATTGTGTGTCGTGCATTGACTTCATCATGTCGAACAAGTGTTGCGTCCCTCAGTGCCGTGGAAATTACGACTCGACGTGCAAGGTGCGTGCTTTTAGACTTCCGCAAGAGGACGAACTGCGCAGAAAATGGCTGCGCGCAATTCCACGAGACAACTTCATTCCTTCGCCGTACTCCAGGGTGAGTCGTCTGCAGAATTTTATTATATTTCACATCGCGATTACACGTACGCAGTGCTCCACTACAGCATAATTATGGTGTAGTGGATCAACTATCAAATCAAGAAGTGTTTTTAAAGCTCTCAAACCAGCGCCAGCTGGTTTGAGGGCTTTGAGAACACGGACGCATTCAGAGTTCGTCGCCGCGGAAGGTAAACAAACACCCGTCTCTCCATGGTTTTCTTTTTATTTTCTTTCCACAGTGGCACGCCACCTTTCGCTTGCGCATCAAAGCGCGCGGTGGTACAACTGGTTTTGGTTTCGTCCTTCGGGTGGTTATTGCTTCTCGCGCCCTCAAAGGTAATGGCTATCTGGTGTCCAATTTCTCTAAGGGTGACCGCTTGTTATCCTCTTGCACTTTTTTAGGATTTCGCTTCCTGTTATTTGCGAATAAGGCATGTGTATGTAACAATTCAAATGATTTTTATGTCACTTTATGGTCATCCAAAAAATTTATTTTTTTCCTAAATAGATTCATCTGAAGAATTTAATTCAGCACTAAAAAAATGCACATTTTTGGGACGCATGTCGCGAAAAAAATACTGTCAAAGAGTTAATCATCCTTACCGGCAACAGCATCAACAAAGCTTGCGGCTGGCTCGTGGGCATGTTGTCTTACAGACGCGTATTGGGTATTTCACCAGTTCGTAAGAGGAATAATTATGGCATAGTGAGCAGCTGTAGGCATTCTAGGATAGTTCGAAACGGCCAATTTTATGAGCATAGAACAAGAAGCGAAGCAAGGCTAGCAGCTGAGAAGGCGACGTGAACTTTTATGCTATTGCCACTTGCAAAGCTCAAGCATCTTCCAAGTTCCTTGCTTTTCATGAGCCTTCTGTTATTTGTCTGGTTGTTCTGCCATGGCTTGTTCTCAGAGCATCAGGTTCAATTGTGCATTTCTTTCTTTGCAGACCGCTTTGCCATCGGTGTGGTGGACCTTCTAGCATTTCTCGTGAAAGAAAAGCCACACTTTTCGGAAGGGCCGGTAAGAAATAACTAATTGCTTAATATTTTGCTTTTGTGTGCTAACGCATTGTGATCTCATTACAGGGCATCTACCCATCCCTTATCACAAAGGACATCGATGGCGCAACGGTTCTTTGTGCGGTGTTCGAGGGACTTCAGCTTGAAGTGGTAGACTCCATCGCTGGTTTCGTGTTACTTTTAGAGATGTATTGGGTGTTCAATATCAAGTACGATCAACAAAATAAGAACACGTTCGATCTGGTGGAGCATTTTTTGTGAACTACCGGCATCGAAAGCTCCATCTTTGGTGATCATGCGGGCGATTTCTGCAATAAGAAAGAGTGTGGTATCACCAGAAAAAAAGTAAATAAAATTTCTGTATTCTCTGGATTGTCTCTTCTGTTCATGTACTGCATTGCATAAAAGCACTTCGTGAGTTTGCACTGCAGCATCACATTTTATCTTTGTGCCTCTGTCGGAATGTGAATAGTTGAATAGTTTTGTGGTGATGTTTACGAGCATGCTTGTCGCTACCTGATCAGTACTTTGGTTGGTGACGTTTACTAGCTAGTGAGTACTTCTAACTACCCAAAAGTGCAGTGATTTTAAATGGTTAGGCAGTGAATTCTCCAAGGAAGTAGTGCCTTCAGCTAGCTTGGAAGTACTTTTGACTGCCAAAAGAGGTAGTGCTTTTAACTACAGAGGTAGCTATTTTCACTACCCAAGGAGGCAGTACCTGTAACTAGCTATTTCATACATGATACTACCCGACGAAGTAGTGCATTAAACTACTGAGGTAGCAATTTAAACTAGCCGTCGAGGTAGTATATTTAACGAGCGAGGTCGTTCTTTCCACTACCCGACGAAGTAGTGCCTTTAACTAACTAGGTAGTACTTATAACTACCCAAGGAGGTAGTACATTTAACTAGCGAGGTCGTAATTCCCACTACCCGACGAAGTAAAGCCTTTGACTAAATAGGTAGTACTTTTAACTAGCACGGTCGTACTTTCCACTACCCGACGACGTAGTGCCTTTAACCAACTAGGTAGTACTTTTAACTACCCAACGACGTAGTGCTTTTACCCAGCCTGTTAGTATTTGGGCTAGTGTTTGTTACGAGCCCAACGAGGTAGTGCTTTTCACTAGGGTTACTTTTACTAGCTGCATTTACTAGCTGGTTAGTGGATTCTGTGACAAGTAAAGTGGTAGTACTTAGTTAGTGAATATGCCAACCTTATTTTCTAAGAGTGTAGTAGTTTGTTACGAACCGGAAGTCGTGTAAGGCATGCTGGTCCCGCCGGCGCGGAATATCACACGCTCCTCCACAGAGAACAGAAAATCGCGCGCCAAACCAGCGAAGCGCCGGCCAAACACCGTCGCCTTGTGACCAGCACAATATACGCTGTAGCGGCCAAAGTTAGCGAACCCATTGGCTGCGTCACTTCCGTCGACCGGCAAACCAACACGTCACACACGCAATGTTGCCAATAATTGTGGGAAGCCGGGTGGGCGTTTGCAGACAATCTTTAAAATTCATTTGCAAACAATCAGCACATGTCTCAAGCTTGAAATTTGGCATAAATGACGGAAATGTGCAAAGGAACGTACCCAGCGAATTTCATTGAGATCCATTGACCTCGAAAAACCTCCGGAGTTGGCCTTTAAGGGCGCCAGTGAAATTCAAAATTGCGGAACTCTTTTTCAAAATAACTTGCATTTCACACGTTTGACTTGATGTCTGCTGTGTACAGTGCGGTTAAGTATTCTAGTGAAGATTCATATTAGTGAACTTTACGTTAAGTGGGCTATTTCTTTGGGTCCCTTGAGGTTCTCTCAAATGAGAGTTCACTGTAGTATCGTATAGTATAGCAATGGCTGGGAAATAAATAGATGAGACGGTCAAAGCCTAGCCAAGTCAGAAGCAGCTAGGTGCCCACCAGCTCTGCTGTGACCAGGCCTTGCATGACTTAGCGCAAGCTACGCTAATTTTTTGTACCTTACTTCTAAATGAAGTGCTGTAATACAAATGGCCTAACTCTTGAGGTGTTGCGCTCTTGTGGCGTGAGCGATGCATCTCTTTTCCCTTCGTGGCACCCTCGTGCCCCAAGAACGAAGAGTTTAGAACGGCGGGGGAGTGCGACATGATCTATTGTCCAGTAGACAATGGAGCGCGATTCCCACGCGGCGCCGCCTTCTTTTGTCGAGATTGAAGCAAGGTCGGGTTGCCTAAGAACGCGTAGTTATAAAGCGAGATTCAGTAACGAAGAAGAACAATGTACATGCTGTGGGGCAACTAAGGAAACGATGGAACGTGTACTGATAGAATGTGGCGATATCCACCCAGGTATACGTGTGGGCACGAGTCTACATGAAGCCTTGGGTTTTCAGGACAACAATAGAAACCTGAACACATCCGCGATAGAAATAAGTAAGAGACGGTTAGAGTATTGGTGGCAGAAAAGTAGAGATAAAGAACAAAAATAAAGAATGGGGAAAACTAAGGTCATTCTCCATAAGAGGCAGAGAGATGGACCATGAATTTATATTTTTCTTTGGTATAATAACATAGAATTAGATTTCATCAATGTAGATAAGGCATTAGGCCAACATAAAAAGAAAGACTTCTTTCCTTTTTTTTTTCCGAGCCTGGTGGCAGACATGTCACCGCCCCGCTATAAAGGGGACGCTCATAGCATCCATCCATCCATCCCATGCGGGGATACACGGATGTTTCTGTCGGAGAGGCATGTACCGGAGAAAATACGACATGAAGTGCGTTCCGATGGACGATTGTGAAGGCAGCTATAGAGTGCTTATATAGCGTCTCGCCGCGGAAAAGTCATTAAAAATAAACTGCCGCTTTGTTTGTGGCATCTCAAACGCTCTACTGATAGGCAGATGACGCTAGTACTGACGCACAAAACAGCATTTCTTGCCCCTCCTACACGAGAAGCCGGCTAGCAGAATAATAATGAATGGAACAATTTTACAGTGAAAATAACACGTACTGGAACATAGGAAATTACTACACACGTGTGTGTTGCGCGTGCGCGCGTGTGTGGGTTCGTACCTCTCTCTGTGTGCGTGCGTGCATGAGTGAGTGTGTGTGTTCGTGCGCGTGCATGTGGGTGTTTGTGTGTGTGTATATGTGCGCGCGTGCGTACGTGTGTGTGTGTGTGCGTGCGTCTCTGTGTGTGTGTGTGACAAAAAGAGAGGGCTTCCCAGGGTCAGAGCGGCAGTCAACTCGCGCGTCGCACGACCACGTTCGTACTTTAAGAGAATTCGTTGGCTAGCTGATTCATAATGGCAAACTGCAGAGCGCAAATAATGCACGAGGTACAGCAGAACACACACAGCACAGGACGGCCAACTCGAAACCATATTGTGAAATTTTTTTTTTACATATGTTCAATGCACAGCCAGCATGCGCCAGCGCACTGCCGATCATGACAAGTCGCCATGTACGTAGATTGGAGCATTAAATCTAAAAAAAAAAAAAAAAAAATTATTTTCCATGTTACGCAACTCCACAGAAAGTCACCACGGTGCAGATCGTTTCAGTGATACTGAAACGATCTGCACAGTGGTGACTTTTTCGGGAGGGGGTTATGACGGGAAGCGCGCTTCCGCACGCTGGCTGTATAATGTTGGCATGCAGGAAAATTTTTCAGAATAAAGACAGCTGCGAGTCCCCATTGAGACTCTTTTATCGCCTTCCTGGCTGCTGACTAGGTGACTAGCGTGTGTCACGGCTACCGCTTTATTCCCTCCCTCCCTCAAAACTACTTCCGCCATCACCTGCGTCTTGTTTGTTGACATTGACGACCTTAGATAGCCCCTCTTCGACTGACCTAAGCCTTTCTCCTATGGCCATCGTTTTCTCTCGCTCTGTCGCCAACGCATTCTCCAGCTCTGTGATTCTCGTCATGAGCCCACTCTGGACCGCCATCATTTTTTCCATTTTCTCTTCGAACTCGCATGATCAAAGTTGGTGTCAGCTTCTTCTGCTTTCTCATCCGCACTAACTTCCGTCTTCCAACCTACCCCGCACCCTGAACACTTTACGGTCTTTTTTACCATGACTTATTGATCAGTTCACCGATGTCCACGTCTTAGAATATTCTCACAGCAGATAACACCTAGGCACGGCACACTAAACACACTGCCCTAAGCCAAAAGGTACCACAGAAATCAATAAATACGCTGCACTCCAAAGTAGTACATGTGCATTCACTTGGTCGGTCTGCGCGCACACTTCAGCCACGTGGTGGCAGGGAAAAACAAAAACAAAAAACACACACGACTGACACAAAAAAGCAGCACAAAGTAATAGACCCAATCAGTATTTACGCTAGCGCCTTATGTACTTGTAAAGCTACTTGTAATTCGTGTCAGTACTCCTTTAAAAGGGTGTTGCAGGGCCATTTTAAAGATCACTAAAGTCACCGAGAGCAAGTTCGCGGGCAGCGTCCTCGCACGGTACGTTCGCTTGCAGCGCCTCCGCTTCCCAGCGAAATCCAACGTTGGCGAAATCTCGAGTACCGTTCGGTCCACTATGATGCATAAACGGGTCGCGCCGGAATTGCGGGAAAGGTCGTAGTATGGTCCGTATGGTCCATAGTTGTAGAGTTTCCCATGAAGTTTCCTAAAGCTCTGGGGAAAAGGGGGGCAGTTCTTCAAGTCTTGAATTACTCTAGTTGCGAAACTGCGTTCCAAAAGCCGGAGATGCGTATGGCCACTTTTGCGGGAGCGTGCAGATTGTCCCGCCGTCTGGGAGACGCAATACTAAACACAAAATCAGTGTTCTTGCGTGGGGGGTTTTTTTTTTTTTTTTTTTTTTTTTTTTTTTTGCAAGCTGCGGCGTTGGCGTTGTCGTGAGCATTTAGTTTATTTTTTGGTCAACAGATAACGCGACCATCAGTAGACTCCGCAGTTTTGGCCAGTGGGCGTTCGGATTTTCGCAACTCGTATACGGTTAGAAACTCTGGGAAAAGGGGAGGAGAGGCACGAAAAACCCGGTGCATTTCAATCCGCCGAGTGGGCCTCATGTGCACGGATGTACTACACATCCTAGAGTGAGTCGGTAGTTGTGCCTGGTTGTGCGTAGTGAGCCCGGTTGATAGCGTTTTTTCTACGTTGTTCGTAGTATCGTCGTATCGTACTGCTGCGCCGTTTTTGTCCTGCGAGTGACATACGCGCGGATAAAGTAACGTGTTTGTGCTCTACGGCGGCCATCTCCAGTAACGCTCACGAGGTCTGCACCAGAACAGAATGCTTACATGGTGAAATTAGACAAGGACTGCGGCTTGAGAGGACCCCAGGAGACATCCGTTGGCATCGTCATCGTGTCCACGTTTCTGCGGGGATGTTAGAGATGGTAGTAAGTGCAAACTTCACTATCTAGCATGTCTCGGTGCGAATATAGGAACGCCGTGCCTATTCATTGGACTTTGGAAGAAAGCTGCGGTGACGATAATCTTCAATGCTTGGCCTTTGAATATTATAAAGAAATTTAGATAGAAAGCAATTATCGCAGAATCGTACGCTGCTGTGTTGAGGCGAGTGGTACGCTCCCTGCCCGCTCTTTGTTCCCAATGGAGTGCGGTTGTGCTTCGCGGCCCTGTCGTCGTGCGGCACGGCGTATTTCCACATCTTTCTTCCGTTAGTTGTCTTGCCGTATTTCCCCGCGCAGCCGTCTTGAGTTGTTTGACTAATCATCCGTGGCTTAGTTGAACGCGGTCATTTCTGTCGAAATTAGGCCCGATCACAGTGGTGATCCATTGTAGTACATTGCTACATTCATGCTATTAATGAGAGAAACTGCACCGATGCTGCATCAATATGTGGCCTTCAAAATTGCGTGGAATGGCCAGAAATTGACCTACGCAACCTTGGAGACTTCTAACAGATAAGATAGTTTGAAAAATGCGACTTACTAACTTGCACATTCACTTGTCAGAGAGTTCTAGTGCCGGGGACCCCTCGCCGTTGGGTACCCGCGAAAAATTCCGTAGCTCGGCAAACTCATTGATGAGTACACTTCGAAATATATGAGTATTAGTGAGTGACATGAGGTGCGAGTAAGCGTGAACGTGAGTACAGGTGTTTGCGAGTAGACGTGAGCCCGAACGTGAGTGAGCACTCACGGGCGTTAGTTGGCGTGAATACGGACGTGAGGGAGCTCAGATGAGCATGATACACGTGAGTGTGAATGTGAACGGTTATCGATAATTGTAAGCATGAGTATGAACGTGAATGAGTGAGTACTCATAAATGTGAGTGGGCACAAGGGTGAGCACGAGTGCTTAACCTTGAGTGTGAGTAGAAGTAAGTATGAACATGAGCACGAATGAGATGGGAGTATGAACGCAAATTCTTGTGAATGTACATCGGTAAGAATGTTAAGAGCCAACTACAGGGATCTTTTTACTATGTTAAAGTAATGGTGCCTTTATGTTCCTTTGACGCTCCTGTCACGAACTAGATAGCAGAAATACTATGGAAATTGTAAAATAATTTTGAATAAGCAAAAAAAGCAGGAGACTGAAACAGAAACCCAACTGAGCAGCACTCTCTTTGCGTGGTGTAAAACATGGTAAAATTCAGAAATTATGTAAGGCATGCCGGTCCCGCTAGTGCGCATTATAAAAGCTGTGAAAGCCTTTGGAGAGCAGACTCTCAGCAGGAAGGTGGCCACGCTACACCAGCCGTACTATGTCTGTGAGTGACACAGTGCTGTGTCGTGTCCACTTCTTGTCTTCGTCTGTGTTTATCGCGGTGTTAGCCATGATGGACCATGCTAGGCGCACAGGCTCCTCGGAGCTGTCAGACAATGACAGCTACGATTTTAATGCATTCGGAGAGTACTTAGAATCGCCAATTCTCTCTGATAAAGTAGAACACATCTTGGTGTGCTTGCCTGGTCGCGCACTATTCCGTCAAGTGGCAATGCTTGTCCAGGCTGCTCTAGCTCAAGTTTTTGGCTGCTGCGATCGGGGATAATGCTAATGCTAGGAAGTTTGTGGGCAAAGTAAAGCTCTTTAATTCTGTTATGGGAAGAGTGCATAACTTTGGGGATAGTAGTGTCTTACATTGCGACGGCAGGATTGGTGAAGTATAATATAAGCCAAGTATGAGCCACTTCTCACGCGATGCACAGCTTATCATATACGGATAGATGGTAAAGTTCGCGTAGGCGCACTCTTTAGCTGGTATGCCATTATAGTACTTTCTGTGCAGTAAACGGGCACTGCTAGCTATAATTCTTTAATATCGAGACGAAGGGTAGTTGTTTGCTGCGAGTGTTTGTTGACTGTTGTGGTAATTATATGGGGTATTGTGTGCAGCCCACAACACAGCCCCACTTGCCACCCATCGTACACCCGCCCACAGAGAACTGAAATTCTCACACCCAACCAATGAAGCGCTGGCCAAAGAAACGCGATCTTCGCCTTATGGACAGCTGATGCTGTAGTGGCGTTACTTCCATCACTTTGCCACAAATTGCGTCATGCGCATAATGTGGCCAATAATTGTGGAAAGCCAAGCATACGATTTGAGGCAATCAATAAAATTTATTTGTAAACAATCTTTGTATCTCTCTAGCCTGTAATTTTGTGTAAATGATGGGAATGTACTAGTGAATGTACCCAATGAACGTTTTGACATTCACTGACCTCAAAAATCGCCAGAGTTGGTCTTTTAATAAAGTGGCGAATGGTGCCATCCAGCTCTGAAGGCCCTCAACATGATGACAGCTTGGCATCTTTGTTTACATAAATTTAGAGATTGTCGTTGTCTGAGTGAGCTTCCACTCGATTGCCTTCGGTTGTGGTATAGAAGAGCCTGGTGCTAGGACTGTTGGTACATAGCTTGGAAAATAGCGGTAGTTTCATTAAACTAGCAACAGTATAATGAAACTACCACTATTCGGAAGGAAAACCAAGCCGTACATGTGCTGTACATGGTATAGGGCAGGGGTCTCAAACTCACCTCAGCCAGTGGGCCGCAGTCACACAATTTGGTCCCGCATGGGCTGGGGGGGGGGGGGGGGGGGGCACATTGCAGCGAAGAAGGTAAGAACGTGGGGGGGCAGAGCAGGAATTTCGAGCTAATTGTCAGCAAACGTAGCCACTTAAGGGAAAACCTTTCCCATATCACATATACGGCTCATTTATGACGGAGATTTCGTGCCAGGATTCCATCAGCCTATCCATACCAATCTCCAAAACCACTAAAAGCTGCATGCCGATTCTGGAACATAGTTTTGTTTACCGGTTACGCTTCACGACAGGGTGACCACATGGGGTGCCTCACTAAAAGAATGTTTTAGACCTGTGTAGCTCGCGAACAAATCTATTTGGAAAATTTTATATTGTGGAGTGAACACAGTCATGTGTGGGCCGCAGGCCACATAAAAAGAGACTGCGGCCTGCGGGCCGCGTGTTGGAGACCCCTGGTATAGGGGGTACTCACATGACGTCATTTGCAAGGGGCGCTAGCACGGCAGTAGCGTTACTCGTAGTCTTGCGCGCGAACGACATCGTCGGACTACAAATGATGCTCTCGGCAGCACGTGTTATGTGATATTTTTCTTAAACGGCTTAGAGAGCTGCAGCGCCGCCAAACATCAGGCTGTCATCAGGCCAGATTGCTGAAATACCACGGCTATGGCGGCGCACACGCTGACGCCGCCTGGCGGGAAGAGCTCAGTGAATACCTCCTTTAGTATTGATGAGAGCGCATGGGGCACTCATCTATGCTGTACCATGTACAGCACATGTACATTTTACTGAGACATGGTTTTATTTTTCCTCGCGTGAACTCGCTCAGACTCAATGTATGGGCCCACAAGAACTAGAAGCCGCCGTGGTGGCTTAGTAGTTGCGGTGCTCAGCTAATGACTGGAAATACGTGGGTTCGATGCGACTCGCGGTAGTCGGATTTTTATAGAGGCAAAATGCTGGATGTTCATGTAGTGTGTTACAATGGTCTAAGGCCCTTGAAATATTAATAAAGTAGTGCCATTCGTACAAGTATGCAGGCACCTCCTGTGTCGTGCACTGTAGATTTTAAATTAAATGAGTTCAAGTGTGAAGCTTGTGGGACATTGTTTTTGGTCGTAAAGGTAGGCATGTGTGAGTGCACGAGGGCACTGTGGTTCAAAACGGCACAATGGGAAAGGTTCGCAAGATAAAGAAAGAGAAAGGTAACATCAAATGCACCACGTTAACATATATAGAAAGAAATTGTGTTTTCACGGTGTCTGAAAGTGTAAAAATGGTGGGCTGTACACAAACAGTGAGTACATGAAAGTGCTCGCTCCTGATGGCTGTCACTTCATTCGGCATTGAGCAGTGCTAAGGAATTGCCAGTTTTCAAGCGTTACTCTCTAACTTTTTAGATGGTTGTGCGAGCGTCATCTTATTATCCTCTTCTTCATTGTTTACCTGATTGATGCTAAGTGGTTCTGCATGCTTAGGTATAGCGAACTACACTGCCAGTGTTTGTGAAATTGAATTCGTGGAAATTCTTCTAGATTATGGTCAGATGAGCGTGGCCTAACAGAAATCGAAGTGATCATAAGCAGTGGACCACTGACATATTCATATACTGCCCCAGAGGAACCGCAAGTCTTGACACCCTCCCATTTGTTGCGTGGCAAGCGACTGGTGGCACTTCCTGACTTAAAAACTGGAGCCATGGGGCCTAGCTCCCCATACTGATCTGCTCAAAACATGGATACAATGACAAAAGCTGCAAAAAGACTTCTAGAATCACTGGTACATGGAATATTTAATACTCCTTATAAGCACCCATTACAGGCCAGTAGCAGACATCACTAATGTTGCTGAGGGCAGTGTAGTCATAGTGCATGGTGATGCCCATCCCAAGCTGGGTTAGAAACTCGCACGTGTTTTGGGGAACATTATAGGAAATGACGGAATTGTGTGTGCATGTCACCTAAAGCTAGTAAACGACAAAGTAGTCACGTGGCCTATATAGCGTTTGTGTTTCCAAGAAATGCCCCCCATAACAATTCATGGTCAAGGAGTGTTAGTAACAGCAAACACAGCATGTGCACGAAGGATGTAAAAATGAGGGATGGCATTTGGCGTGAGATGCTTGGGTTCTTTTGCTGCAAAATGGCAGCGTTATGATCTGTTCTGATCTTTTCAAGCGTATTGTCCTTGAAGCCTCGTTCATCATAGAGCAAAGTCTTCGAATTTTACAACAGTAGAAATAAGCTGTTTTCATTACCGCTGGAAAATTACGTATTTTCCTTATGGACAGCCTAGAGGCGCTGCTGCAGCTGCTGGGGGGAGGAGGCAGAGGCGAAGGGACGTAGTTGGCAATGCTTTATATTTTTCAGGGATTTTACTTCAGTACTTGTTAAAGAACCCCAGGTGGTAAAAGTTATCCATCCAGAGACCTGCACTACTTCATTTTTCGTAGCCTGAGTTGCTTTGGTATGTTAAACCCCATACACTAATGAACATTATCATACAGCTAGTTTGTACATTTATGGCATGAATACTGGAATTTCATGATGCACATTAACGTTGAAAACAATCCCATGTATTTGGCGTATCATTTTGTCCTAGAATGTGCTGGTCAAGTTATATCATACAAACACTGAATGTGAAGCTTGTCATAAGCATGCGGAACACATGCTGTTTTGTCAGTGATTTATGAAAAAGTTTATGTAGTCAAAATAAATGCTCTACAAGATTCCCCTCAGCTGAGGCAGATTTCCGTTCCAGGATATCGTACGGTGAAATTCTGTCGAACATCTCTTAGGTAAAACATATAAGACATTTATAATTGCTATGTGCTAACCAGGGGTGCAACAGCTGCACCAATTGCGCCAAATTGATACAATTTCCCGTTTTTGCTCCGAGCTGCGCCGTAACCATGAAATTGGTGGAAATTGCGCCACGCTGCGCCAAAATGCCCGACCAGCCTCAAAATTTCCTCCGTTGCGGTAATTTAAGCGAGAAATGAAGGCCACGTTGGCCAGCTGCAGTTTGCGTCATCAATCAATTCACGTGCACAGACCCTAACCCTGAACCACGGTGCATATACTCATTAGGTCAGGACACTCGCGAGATGCGGTCGACCAGATAAAGTAATAACGCAGCGCACCCATTGGTCCGCTGACCGCAGCGGATACCTATTGGCGGGACGACGTCAAGACAAAAATGTGCAGCCACTAACGCTTCGCGGGAAATATCAATTTCCTAGTCAGCAAACGTGGCTATGGCATTGTTAGCAACTAAAGCTGGAAGCGTATGCCGCGTTTTCTGTGCGCGAACAAACTCTACGTGCTGCGGACAGCGGCATTGCCGGCGACCACGTTGGTGGCCATAGCAGCGGCACGTAAAACATTTTTCTGTCCTGAAGTTGCGTCGTCCCGGCAATAGATATCCGGCGCCTCGCCGCTCGGGCCAACGGGCACGCGCCGTTGTTACTTTATCTGGTCGAACGCGCCTTACAAGCGAGCCGAGAAGTGGTGCCCTAAACGTAACCCCATCGTGAAAGAAATAAAAAAGGGGGGGTGGGGAGCTGTAGCAGTGGTCGAAAATTTCCTGGCCTTTTTCTAGCCCATGCAGAACGCTGCTTAAGCCACCTTCGCCACCGGTGTCCTGCGGAAAAGCGTATTAAGATTTGGAAGGGGCTGTTAGCACTATTCATGGGACACAGCACATTTTGTGATGTTACTCATGCGTGTATACGCCGCATAATTGTGAGTACCAGTATGGTCGCTGACGCCTAAAAAAAGTTGCTGGCTATCATTTGGAGCAGTATATGACATTTCTGCAGCCCTAAAACAATTAACAAAACTGTGCGCCAGCTTTGTTTTTTTGCCACCCCTACTCCAGTTTTACGAATCCCCAGAATTTCAAGGCCGCCAGCTTGGCAGATCCACATTTGAATTCGCAGGGTCTGTCAAATGATTTGACAGGTCTGGCAAATGCTAATGCGGACTTTATCATTGATTGTTGTCGGGTGGTTCAAAATACTACTTTTATTGAAATAGCAGTGCTCATGTTCACTCTGCACGATTTAGGTGATGTTGAATGGTTTGTACATCTTTTTTTATTTTTTTTTTTTAATGTAAGCCACTTTTATACTGCTGCAAATGTGGTCTGTCATGATAAAAAATGGATGTTTTTTTTTTTCATGGTAACCTGCTCCTAATTTGGATTTTAGTGCTCCAAAAATTGCTCCAAAGTATATTTCGGCTGTTGCACCCCTGGCTAACATCCACATGTTGTTCTTGGGACGATCCATTGCGAACACACATTTAGATCTGTAGACGTAGCGGGCTTTGTTTGCGTGATAATTTTCGTGTTCCGAAGTAAATAGAAATAAAGACACGTCTACAATACAAACTTGTATATTTTACACAACAGCATCGCGAGGCAAACGAGGCATCAGCGACGAGGCGACTGACGAAAAACCCGGGCACGGCCGCTGGGACGCACGTGCTTCTTGCGTAAACAGAGACGGCCTCTGCTGTGCTGCTATAGATCTAACAAGCATGTCTGAAGCAAATTGGGCGAGTTGAAATATACTCGTGACAGCCAGCGTAAACAAGACAATAGACAAAAGAAAGTACACAACACAGACACTGTCTATCAACTGAAAGTTTCCATGACAGGCATGGAATATTTGAACAGAAAGGGAGGCAATGACAAAATCTTATCACTTGGAAGAGTTGTACCAATACTTAGTGTTTTACCTTCAACATTCAAGACTAGAAGCGAGGTCTGGAGTGATAAGGTTTTGCCAGTTCCCCCCTTTCTACTGAAATATTCCACGTGTTTTATTAAACTTTCAGTTCATAGAGAGCCCCTGTGTCGTCTACTTTTTTTCTGTCTCTTGTCTTGTTTTTGCTGGCCGTCATGAGCATGTCTGACTGATACTTATGGTCCAATTGGACATTGGTGGTGGGAATTCAAGGCACCCCCTACGTAATTCACGCCTCTGATCAATAAATATTGAAATGGTGTATGAACGATAGCTTTAGAATACGAAGTGAGCAGACGTGAGTATAAACGTGAATTGAGGTAAGGGTCATAGTAATGCTGAAGATGAGTAGTAAGACCATAGGTCGGCAAACAAAAGTGGAACTCACTCAGACTAACTCAAGAAATATATCTTGCGCTTCGGACTCACTCGGACTCTCACTCAGGAAAATTTTCTTCAGCCGGACTCACTCGGACTCAAACTCACCAAAATGCTTAGCCGGACTCAGTCAGTCTCAGATTCACGGCTCGATCTAAGTCTGAGTGAGTCGACTAATGAGTGAGTTCGCTGACCTATGGTACTCACAAACGCTGTGAGCACAACAGCAGTATGAACGTGAGTGAGTAGCTTGGAGTGCAAGTGTATGCGACTATTTATGTAATTGAGTCCTTATGAATGTAATTTAGACAATGTGAGTGCACATGAATATGAATGGGACTGTGTAACATAGAGTGGGAATATGAATGGGGGGGGATTAGCTTTGGAGTGTGAGTGAACGTGAATATGAATGTGCATTAGTAGCTAGGAGTGTGAGTATATATCAATATGGACATAAGTTGTTTGAGTAATACCCCGGTCACACTGGCCAACTCAGTGTCATTTTGAGCCAGTGCACTTGTGTCCCCAGAATGTCACTTTGGCAGCACACTGCTACACGAGAAAAGGAAGTGTACTTTGGAAATTATGGTAATGGGGATGGCTACTTAAGTAGCATGAGATATTCGACATTCCAGGCAATGTTTCTTGAGTGATAATATGTAATAGCTATTAGCAGCTCCTGAAATAAACTTTACAAACAAACACAGAGGCTGTGGCCATTGCACGGCATGTGCTGGGCATGCCCCTGGCGGCCGTGGCTGTAAACTGCCTGAGAGCGAGAATATCAAAGTAGTTTTTCTGTAGTATGTTTTAGTGCATAAGAATATCCCTAACAACGAAAATGATAGTTTAAAGGCACTCTAAAGAAGAAAACGTTTTTTTCTGTTATTCATAAATTACCCTTTCACAATTCCAAAACCACCATGCTCACAGCGAGAGCATGCTTGATGAGCAAGAAAACGTGAAAAAAAGAAAATACAGGTGGCGACACAACCTTGAAATTTCTGCACCAAGCGCCATGACATCATAAATTTTGACGGTGTTTACTCAGGCCTACGTAGCTCCCAGTAGGTAAAAATAAAGCAGAATGTCTGCAGAGAGGGCCAGAGATTTAAGTTACCAAGTTTCGGGAAATTTCGTTGAGCCCCTGTTGGCAAAGTACTTCGAAATTCGTGATGTCACGTGTGCAGATTTTGTGCGAAATTTAGGAATGGTACCTTGACCTTTATTTTCTCCTCTAATAATAAAGTTATGATAAGATTAACAATGATAGAGTTCTCAGAGAACACTTTATCAATCTAAACCAGTTCATTGTTGCACTTTAGTGTCTCTTTATAAAATGCTATGAACTCAGCTTCGGATAACACTCTTTGGATAACGCTCGAGGCTAGACACTCTGCTGCAGCAAAGTGAGTTTGGTGAATGCACTTGCTGGCAAATGTACTTTGCAGTGAGTGTCACTAAGCGTTCCTGTGTGACAATGTACGAATGAAACTATCGGTGAAGTGCACTCCCTCAAAATGCACTTAAGTTGCCCTGTGTGACAGGGTATAAGGGAATATTTGAGTGTTTATAGGAGTGAGTAGCTTGGAGTTGTGTATGTGTATAGGAGTGTGAGTATATATATGTATGAGTGCAAGTACATGTGAGTACAAATGCGACAGAGTATCTTCTAACGTGAGTATATATGAATATGAACATCAGAACGTATGAGTGAGTACAGGTGGGCATGAATGCAACTGAGTTGCTTTGAGTGTGAATGTGAGTGTGTAGGTAAATTGTGAGTACGCATGAGTATGAGTGTGACTGAGTGACTTTAACTCTTTCATTACCGCGAGAAAATAGCTATTTTTCATGTGTCTCGGGGGAAAGAAGCTTTTGCTAGTTTGAAAAGTACTCCAGCACACATTGCAGCATACCTAAGTGTGCACAATGGAATGCTCTTTCCAACAAATATAAGTTGTAGAGCAACAGAAATATTGTGGAATGTATAAAAATGTGAAAAGTGTGTATATAGTGAAACCTCGGTGATACGAATCTCACGGGACCATCAAAAATATTCGTATCATCCGAAATTCGTATCACCAGAAAGCATAGAAAATTAGCATGCGACAAAAGAAAGCTGGCGCACATTTTTATTTATTGTTTTTCAGGGCCGCAAGCAACGTTAGGAAGAACTCTGAATGATTGTCAGTTAACTTTTTAGATGTCGGCAATCATACCAGCACTCGTAAATATACGGCCTGTACGCGCGTGTTTAATTAATAAACCAGATGCGTTGTTACCCGCGACAGCAGTAGCCCCTTCCAAATTTTAGTATGCTTTTTCGCATTTCACTGAAGTACTGCAACGAAAGTAACGGAAGAAGTGCTTTGACGCGATAGATCGAGGCCACAAAAATTTCAGAACCACGGTCCTATGTTATGGTTTTCTTATCACGGAGGTGTTGGGGATGTCTTTCGGGAGACTTACGGTAAACGGAACTCCTGTTAAACGGAACATATTTTCCTGGTCCCTTCAGGTTCCGTTTAATGAGAGTCTACTGTAGTTTTATCAGCAAGCATTTGGTAGAAAAGCACCACGTTTCATCCACACTGAAGATATCTTCAGAGTATGAAGCGACTATTTCACAGAAAATTTCCTCCCTCCATGTAGCAGCGCTTGCGGCGTCTGCCGCATTCTCTTCACCAGACACCACTTGCCAGGTGATTCCAATTCTTTCAAGGAAACGATGAAGCCAACCCCTGCTTCCTTCAAAGCCCGTGATGTCTAAAGCATCAGCGAATTGCCAGGCTTTTTCCTGCGGCATGGGTCCTGACACCAGCATATTTTGCGAACATGCATCTTAGAACCAAGTCGGCACTCCAGCATCCACGTCTTGAAAGTTCCCTAGTCAGAGTTGTTTTCTTTACGGTGCAAGTTGGGACCATCGGTGCAGCTCGATGATCTTTCTTCGGTCCTTCAGAATGGTTGCAACAGCTGATGGTGCAACCCCCATCTCGTTTGTAATGTTGCTTTGTTTGTTTACCGGCGTCCACTTGAGAAGTAATGTCCACTTTTTCTTTCAAAGAAAACTGCTTCTGCTTCTTTTTCATGCTGCTTCCGGAGCTCATTGCGAATGCAGAAACCGACGTGCCTGGTGGGGACGCCGGCTAGCCATGGCACGGCGGGGTTGGCGCGGAGCGCCGAAGAAGACAACTGCTCGACTCAAGTACTCGTCACACACGCTTTATTTACAAATCGCACCTCACGATGCGCCTAGCAGCGGAACAGAACATGAACGCCAGTGATGCACCACCTGGCATTTGTTCAGTGAAAAGCGAAACCGAGAATACCCTACACATCATCCCCCCTCGAAAAACTTTCTTATACAGCCTAAGAATTCAGAGTTTCTATGGAAATTTGAACATGTAACTATCTAACATTTGAAGCACGTGGAAGTCGAACAGAACGTTCGCTGCACATGAACGGGAACACATTGCAAACACACGAACAGTTCTATGCTAATCTATATCCAGGATGTAAAAAATAGTTCGTATCACTTCACTGTTCACACATGGGAAGCATTATAGGTGAGAACATTATACAAGCACAAGAAGTTACGTCTTAAAGAATGCCACCCATGAATTATACAAGGCACAAGGAATAATACATATAAGAATGCAACCTAAGTACTTTATGTAACAAAGTCCGCAAAGCGGCTCGGCTTGTTGCGCTTCCTCTTGGAGCGGCGCCTTGCGAAGAACTAGGTGACCGTGCTGTGTGATCACCTGGACTCTGGAGGCGAAGCCTCGAGAGTCGGAAGAAGAGGTGATGGCTCAGACCGAGCACTTGAACTCACGGCGTCATCACCTGGGCTTGCAGCCTCAGCTGCAGCATTACTTTCCGGACCTGAGTCCGGTTCAACGGCCTCAGCCACTTGCGAAGGTTCACTGTGAAATGCTTCACATGGTGTATATTCACCAGCTACACCGTCTGGAAAATCCCCCACCCCCCTGCGAAAGAAGTGTCTGTACATGGAGACCACATGTAAAAATCTTGCCTATAAGGAGAGGACATGGAAGAAAAGTGATGGGCAGAAGTTTTAGGTATTGAAGCCGAATCCGTATGGAAGATAACAATGCGCGAAGCGTTCCCATATGCTGCCATCACTTAACCGAAAAGAAGTTGGATTAACTTGTTCAATGACTTTGTATGGGCCCTGATACTTGGGACGTTTCCCTGGTACGTGAACTTTGACTGAGTCGCCAACTTGAACTTTGGATGGCTTAGCACCTCGACGATTGTCCATATACAGTCAAATCCCGCTACAACGAAATTGACGGGACGCGCGAAAAGATTCGTTGTTGCGGAATTTCGTAGTAGCAAAATTTAATTTATAGACCACAAAATTCAGTGAGATCTGATGATTATGACTCGTCCTTTGGTGTCCCAGCAGGCGCATGCATTGAGCTCGCTAACGCGGACGTACCTGGCCGCACAGCGAGTTAACATATTTTCTCATGTATAACACGATCAAAATATACAGAAGAAAAAAAATTGGCGCTAAACTCGAGGTGCGGGTTATACAAGAGTTTTCGTGCGCAAGTTTGCTTCACGGCACGCCTTCACGGTAATGCAAGAAAGCCGGCCTTGCGTCAATACGCGGGTACTTTTTAGATGCGAAGCATCTTATGCTCGGGGCTCTGTCCGTCCCGCGTCCCCCGTCCCGCGTCCGGCCACTTTCATAAAGTAGGGAAGCACCCATTATGCGAACCAGAACACTGTAGTAATATGAAGGCGGTCAACCACTATCACAGTCATCAGAGTCATGGCCGAGAGCACAGAGAGGCTGCTTAGCAATGGCTAGGCAGGTGGTGTCTGTCGCCCAGGTTGACCCCATTCCTTGATCTTGCTTGCATGTGTTTGGAGGGGGCTTAGCCCGTCCCTCCTTCCCGCGTCCCACGCCACCACAGCGCATGCGCGTCCCCTCTCTCTCCTACGCTCACCCCCTTTCTCTCCTCTAGGAATCTACCCTACAGAGCGTCCCACACCCCCTACAGCGCACGCGCGTCCCCTCCCCCTATCCTCTCCTACGCTCAACCCCACTCTCTCCTCTAGGAATCATCTACTGTACGGAGTGGCGCCCCGTGTCCTACATGCCCACAGCTGTCGTGCGCGCCGCTACGGAGTGGTGTGACAGCCGCATACTCCCGCTGGGGGCGCCACGGTAGTTCCGCGGTGTGAAAATGACGGAGCGCGCGCGCCCTCATTCTCTCTCCTGTGCAGCGCCGCGATGAGCGCCCCGGACCGCTGCCGTGAAATGAGAGCGGCGCACGTTCCTCCCGCTCAAGCTAATTATCTCCCCGCTGCTTTGCATCCACGCATGGTTCCCTTTAGCGGGAGATGGGGAATTTTTTTTTTCTTTCTTCCGCGGTTTACAGTCGGGGTGCCGGTTATATGCAGGGGGCGTGTTATACACGAGAAAATACGATATTCAGATGACCCTTGGAGCGTGCCGAGTGCGCAGCGCCGCGAACGAGCGTGCCAAAGCTTCGCTAGAGGCCAACTGAAAACTGCAACTGAAAGTGCCGAAGCTCCGCACTACCATAGCCATAAGCGAACGACAGGAAAGCCGTCAGGCTTCGTGCCGTTTACGGCTTTATTGCCTTTAATCTACGGCTATGTTGGCTGCGCATCTTCGGAGCGTATTCGCTATCAATGAACGCGACGATAGCGACCGCGGTTTCCTGCGCAGCGGTTGCGGCAAACAATAGTTCCGTTTTCAATCTGTGCGCGCTGCACTGGCCGTGCGCGTGCCTTCAGAGCTGCATTGTTGCTATCTTTGTTCGCATCGACGCTTTTTTGTCTGCAGCGTTGTGGCAAGCAGTATTGGGTTGAGTCGCTGCGCGTTGTATGTGCGCGTACTTTCGTGGTCGTCCGTGATCGCGTCCGACACGACCGCATTTGTGTTCGCAGCGGTTGCGGCAGAATGTAGTTACGCTTGGACTAGGTGCGCGCTGGCCGCACGTGCGCCTTCATAACTCCGTGGATGTCATTCACGATTGCAGGGCTAGTGACGACGAGCGGTAGTTTTGTTTTGAGCGCGATGTCAAAAACATGGCGGGAGTTCTTAAAGAACGATTCTGCCGCGGCCCGCAAGTGCATCAAACCCACCGGCAGCATCATGGCGGATGGGCAATGTGTCGCCGAGCATCTCAATGGGGAAAAATTTACCGGAATTCGCGTGTGGTGGGAGAAAGCATGTCTCCGATGAAGACAAGGGTGTAGCGATGCGTCCGCGCGCTCTGGAAGTCACGAGCCAACGAGAAATGGCCGAGTTGGTAGCGGAATTTCGCGGCAATCCTAGGCAAGTTCCTTTTCCTTATGCGGTAATGTACTCGCGAAAACTCGTTGAAGCGAAGTATGCAGGAAAAGTATTCGTTGTGACTAGACATTTTTAACATTGTTTTCTATGGGCGGCTGACGAGGAATTGAAAATTATTCGTTGTGGCGGAAATTGCGTTGTAGCGGACTTCGTTATGGTGGGATTCGACTGTACTGCTTTATAGTTTGTTGACGAGAAAAGACTCTGTTACGAAGTTGCTCATGCGAGAGCGCTGACTTATTGCGATGCAAAGATACTATGTCGAGAGCAACTCGGGGTTGCCTACCGTGAAGAAGGTGAGTAGGAGACACCCCCAGTGGTGTCCTGTGGTGAAAACCTGTATGTAGCTAAGCATTCAGTTAAAACCTGTTGAGAGGACGGTGTTCCAACTGAGCAATCGGGATATGTTCTTTCAGAGTGTGGTTGAAGCACTCGATTTGACCATTCGATTGTGAATAGAAGACTGAATTCAAGTGCTGAATGCTTCGGTGCGCAAGAAAAGCTGCAAACTGTTGGGATTGAAATTGTGGACCATTGTCCGTAATGATTGCATCAGGAAAACCTTCCGGGTTGAAAATTGAACACAGAAACTCAATGACCTCTGAAGTGACTGTGGGCGGGAAACAAATCTCAGGCCATTTGGAATAATAGTCAATGAGAGAAATGATGAACTATGTATTTTGCGGAACATTGTGCAAAGGACCAATGATATCCATGCCAAGCTTTTCCCAAGGCAGATAAGGCCACGCAACTGGCTGTAATGGAGTAAAGGTTTGGCAGACTTGTGAGCTGCCTGAAATATGTGACAGCCATACACGGCATGCTCAGCCTGTTTGTCTAAAGCGGGCCACCAATACCTGTCCCAAAGGTTCTGCTTTGTGTGGACTATGCCTCGATGAGAATCATGTGCAAGCGCAACGAGCTTGTGACGGAAAGAAGCTGGGGAAATCACGTGTTCATCGCGGAAAAGCAAGTCCTCGGCACAAGGCAGTTCCTGTCGGACTGCAAAGTAAGGCAAGAATTCAGTAGAAAGAGCACTTTTGGGAGGCCATCCCTCACTTAAATATTTAAGAATCTGCGACAATGTCTGATCTGCAGCAGCGGCTGCCTGAAGTTCAGCTTTAGTGATGCAAGAACTAAGGAAACAATTTCCTCATCACGCTCTTCAGTAACCGGTATCTGAAGAGGAAGGCACGACAGAGCAGGCGGACAGCCATGTTGACCGCCGCGTTGAAACTGGGAAGAAGGAAGGCGGCCATGTTTCCCGCCCCGCCGAAACGATGAAGACGAGCCGCCATCTTGGCGCGAACCGTTGGACAAAGAATGGGTGCCCTGTTGCCCCGCAGCGAAAAGCTGCTGTACGGAATGTGTAGCGAACTGCTCCAACTGCGAGCGGACGAGCTCATCCTCCTGGGCAATGGAAAGGGCTTCCGATAAGGATATGAACGAGCCTTTCCGCAGAAGCCAGCGGCGGACGCTTTGCGACGCTATGCCGGTGAACAGTTGATGCCTGATCATATCGCTCTCAAGCGTGCCGAAGCCACACAGCGCAGGGAGAGCTCGAAGACTGGCGATGAAATTGGCGACGGGCTCGGCCGGAAGTTGCTGCCTTTTTTGAAACTTGAGTCTTGAGATGTAGTCACACGTATTTTTGAAGTGTGTGTGGAATAAAATGATGGCGTCTTTGAAGACATTGGCTGACACTGGCGTCGCCGACACGTTAGCGGCGTCCAATGTGTACGAGAGCTTTAGCTCGGCGTGGCCCAATGCGTTGAGCAGGAGGGCTTTTCAACGCTCTGGCTTGCTGGCGTCCTCACCGGCCGTGTCTGTGTACGCCTGAAAAATTAATTTCCAATCAGCCCAGGGATTGGAGGGTCCCCGGGCGTGGAAAGAAACAATGGCGGAGGAATGGCAGACGCCATTGCAGAAATCAGCAGTCAGGAGTCGGAAAAGAAGCAGAGTGACGCCAATAAGTGCAGAAAGTCTCTTCACGTGCAGAAACAGAAGCGTCGGCTCGGCGTAAACGAAGCAGAAGAGCGAAGTGACGCAGCGTTCACCATGCTGACAAGAACAACGACGAGTAGGCTTTGCGGTGAAGTAAGTCGAAAGCAGGAAAAGAAGAATGCACAGAATAGAATAAGGGTTCTTACAGTTCTCTCGTTGCCATTTGTTGTGATGCCGGCTAGCCACGGCACGGCGGGGTTGGTGCAGAGCGCCAAAGAAGGACAACCGCTCAACTCAAGTAGTCGTCACACACTTTTCATTTACATGTCGCACTTCGATGCGCCTAGCCGCGTGGACAGAACATGAATGCCAGTGAGGCGCCACCTGGCATTCGTTCAGTGAAAACCAAAACCGGAAACACTCAACACAACAGTTTATATTGGTGAAGTTTTACTCTGCTAATATTCTGGATGTCTGAATGCCGTAGGACTCTCTGTGGTGAATGTGCCCTGAATTTTGGCCACAACGCATGATGGTAAAATGAAGTGGCGGTCCCACAGTGAAACCCACACTGAATGATAAGGCAACCCCACAGACAACGGCTGAACTGTCTGTATGCAGTGTAGCTGTACCTCCTGTAGAAAGAGAACTAGGGTTGCGGCCTTTCCCAGAGAACAAAACCAGCCCTTCAGCGGCAGGGAGGGGGGGTACAGGAAGTTGAAAATGTGTTGAAAATCAAAAAACTCCATGTTAAATCTTCGACATGCGACGACATTTATTGTACCCGTCAATGTCAAAATAATGTCCACATACATAAAATGCATAAGACCAAATACAGAAATCCTATGTGCTAGCCTTCTCCTATTTGAAGGGCTTGAATGCAGTCAACGTCCGATTTCCCGGACCCTCAAGGGACCGTGAAAACGTCCGGAAAATTGGGCAGTCCGGAAAAGCGAATGCACGCGAAAACGCACTTATTTTATTGGTATTTTTCTCTGACGGAGAAGGCCATGGCCGGAGTACTGGATTCCCATTGCAATTCAGCGAAGGCTTCGTTTAGGTGGCTCTAAAAAAAGCCGTTTATATATAAAAAAAAAATCCGACGTAGCCGGCGCTACCTCATTGGTCAACACTTTGGCGCAATAAAGTCGCTTATTTTCTTTTGCATGGCATTCCGCTTGTCCGCGATGATGTCTGCCTCAGTGTCAGCTAACATCATGTTGTCTCATCGATGATAGTGTCATCAGTGCTCGCGTCAACTCCGAGCTCGTCGGCTGTGTAGGCGCTGCCTCATCGTTCTCGGTGTCATCGGAATCCTCCGTAACTTGAACGATTTCGTCATCGGTCAATTCCGCGCAGAGCTCGAGGTTTTTGTCAGCGTCGGTGCAGCCCTCAAAGGTTATCCCGGCTAGAATCGAAACGCCGGCAGCGCGCAGATCATTGAAGGCAACATCCGCGGATGGATGTTCATCGCACACGCTGTCCATTCCGGGCGAGACGGCCATCTCGGCGTTGAGTGTGAAGCCCGCGTGGCGAAAACAGTTCCGGAGAGTCTCTTGTGTTACCGCCTCTTGCGTTGCGAGGGGATTTGTGCGCTTCAAGGCGTGGACGAAGACGAAGGAGCAGTCGGTGCCATCGCTGTCAGTGGCGAATGCTGAAGATCGGGAAACGTGAACGTTGAAGATTCAACACTACCGCTTGCACGAAAAAGCCAACACTTACGTTCAGAACTAACATCCGCACAAAACAGCCAGCACTCGTGCATGATCACATGGACGCAGGTTGTTGGTCATTCAACACTACCACTAGCACGAAAAAGCCAACACTTACATATCATCACATAATGCAATCATACATACTGCCGCACAACACACACAAAACAGCCAGCACTCGTGCATGATCACATCGACGCGGGATGTTGGTCATTCAACACTACGGCTTGCACGAAGCAGCCAACACTCGCGTATCATCACATATTGCAGTCATACAAACCGCCGCACAACACACACAAAACAGCCAGCGCAATGAGAGCCAACTTCAGGGGCGCTGCTAGGGACTGAAGCGGCTGGGAACCTTTGCACATTTTAGTGCCTAGGCCGCGCGCGGTCGTCAGAAAAGCACCTAGCGCTCGGTCACTCGTATTAGTTCGCGCCGTGATTCGCCGCGGCGCTGCAGTCACCGGCTGGAGCTAGGAGGGATTGTAAAGGCACGGCACGGTGCGGCTGGCCACACCTGTTCTGGCGGTGCAAGTATGGGTGTGTCACGATTATCTCGGGAGCGCTTGCAAATCGGATTGGAATTGGGAGAGAGTGAGACGAGCACGGGAGACCGTGGTAAGGCAACCAACAAACTTCATAACACACAAGTGAAATACATGAAAAAGCGTTAATGGCACTGAACCAATACAAGCAAAAACCAAAAAACCTATTTACATCCACAAATCTTAATTCTTATTAAGCTCAGAAGCTATCTAGCCAATGCGACTTAGCTAGGCTTAGATGCGTCCCTTCAACTCAGTCTGGCCACAATGGGCCTAGCGATTCAAGAATGTTCTTACAGGTTCGATCGTCGTTCGTTGAGACGAACCGATGTTCCCGTCGCGTCGATCTTTCGTCGAGACCGTCGTCGCCATCTTCGGCAGGCCCCTAAGTTCACCGTAGGTTGCCTTCGTCCATCCTGCCGCTTGCCCTCGTCGCGTGAGGCCCCAGTGTTCTTCTTCGTCCTCGCTCCGTCGAGGTTAGGCCTAACCAGGCCTTGGACCCGTGCCTCCGGACTCAACAGGTGACAGACGCCTCCTTGACTGAACTGTGGTCTGCAGCCGTCCTGCCGAGAAGGGGAGGGCTGCTGGCGATCCCGGAACTGCAGTATTGAGGTGCGACAGGTCCGGGCAGCCTCGCTTGGAGGTCTTCCAAGGTCCGCAGACATTACCTGAGCCTCTCGTGTCGTCGCCCCCAGAACCGAGTACCAGCCGCTCTCGTCGCGGGTGCGACGCTTGCTTCGTCCGTCTTCCCCGTCCGGCGTTCCACAGAACAGTGACCTTTCTTCCTCGGGGGTTCTCGATCACGGTTCGGGTCGCGTGGCACGAGCCCCCATCTGGCCAATCCTCTACGTCGACGTGGTTGGTGCGCGTGCCATCGGGTGACTTTTTTCTCCTCGCACATCGTCGCCGCGCTTGCCCGTTCGGCACGCGCCTCGTGCCCCTCCTTTACTCATCACATTGGGCCCCCCTTTTAAAGAGTTTTTTTTTTTCCTAAAAAACTGCTCTGTTCATCCTCCTTCGGGTTGAGGCCTTCTGATCTGGTGCTACCTTGCGACTCAGGTGATACCTTGTGACTCATTGTTTCTCGTCCGTGGGCTGGCTTACCACCTTCTCTCACCACACACTTTCACTTGTCACATCATCACACAATTCACGGCATCAACACATCAAAGATACACTCTCGGTGCTTACATAGTTCATTGTCCCGAACATTATAATCACCAAACTGCACAATACAACTTGACAATATCATGACCCATAATTTCAATGGCAATGCCCCTTCACAAAGTAATTCACCTCGTTGTGTAATCCCGGCCAAAACACCTCTCTGGTTACTTCTCTGCGTAGGCTCTTAGGATCCCTATTGCCATTCGCATAATGATATTCTAAAATGGCCTGCCTATAGCATACTGGCACCATCAGCTGTCTAGTTATGTTTCCATTCTCCCAAACGTTGCGAAATATCAAATCCTTGACCGTTTCATAGGACACCGCCTCTCTAAAGCCTTCTCTTCTTGGCTTACACCCAGTCCTGTTTACTGCATATCTCAGGGTTTTATCCTTCCTCTGCTCTCTCGATAGTTCCTCTGTTGATACACCTAAGTGTTCCAGAGTTGGCGCTTTCCTCTCAGTTTGCCTTTCTCTACTCGTATTTTCTTTTCCACTCATGCTCTTCTTTATATTTTGAAAGTTACTGGGCCTTTTCTGTGCCTTCTCTTTTCCAACCTCTGGTTTTGTTTGTTTGTCATTGGCACTTCGCTGCACTGGGTCATCCACCCTTCGCACTCCTGGTCTATTACCTAGGATCACATCGTAGATAGGGTCCTCCATACACTTTGCAGTGATCTCCCCCTCAAAATATGGACAGTCTAGCCTTATCTTGGCCTCTGGCAACCTCATTTTTGAACCGTCTGCAAAGATTACGGTCCCACTTCTCCCCGTAAAATCTTTCTCATTCACGAGACTTTTCCTTACTAATACTGTATCTGCCCCGGAGTCTCTAAGCACGAACGCTATTTTGCCGTTTACTTTTCCGTCTACGACTGGCACACTGCTAACTGTAGACATGTCCCTCACTGTGCTTACGATCTCTGGTTTATCTTCTGATATCACTGCACAAGTGCAACTCTCTAGGGGTCTATTCCTGCACTCATTAGCTTTGTGCCCCCTTTTTTGGCATAACTGGCAGGTCACTGTCAAATCCTGTTGACTTGTGCTTGTGCGGCAATTCCTAGCTATATGCCCGAGTCGGTTGCACAAGAAGCACCGCTGTTCTTTCCTTGTTCTACTTGTTGGGGCCTCACTATTGCACTCTCCTTCCTCTGGGTTATCACTGTCTCCTTTTTCTAAATTCCTTAACCCCTGAGCCTCCAAAAACTGGTCTGCCTGTTTAGCCATATCCTCTACCGTGTGCAGCTCTTTCTCCTTCAAAAATACAGCTAACTTGCTGCTACACCGGCTCAGGAACTGCTCAGCCACTATTCGGTCACGGACTCCTTCATAAGTTTTTTTCTGTCTCCGACAGCTCAATCCAGCGATCAAAATGGTTAGCTAGCCTGCACACAAACTGTTTCCCGGTCTCGGAGTTCTCAGGCCTGCACGATCTAAACTTCTCCCTAAACCCCTCTGCAGTCAGCCTGAACCTTTCCAATAAAGTCTTTTTTACCAAGTCGTAGTCTAACGACTCTTGTGTTGGCATGCGGCCGAACACGCTTAATGCCTCTCCCACAAGACACAGACTCAAGGCATTGGCCCACTCGCTCCTCTCCCAGCCTTGCCCGATCGCGATCCTCTCAAAACGATGCAAATATGCATCGAGGTCGTCCCTTCGTTTGTCGAAGGGCGCCATTAACTTGCGAGGGCAGACAGGCTTTCGTCTGGGAGAAGGCGAAGCTGGCTGACGCCGTCGATGATGCACTAACCACACTTGCATCGTCTCGCGATGCCTCATTCGCTTGTGTCAAACGCAACTTTAACTCTAAAATTTCTTTCTCTACCTTCTGCTCCGCGAGCGTTCGTTCATGCTGTTCGCGCACTCGCTCATGCTCTTTTTCCTGTTGTTGCTGAGCGTTCTTAAAAAACTTATCGTCTCCTCCTTGTTCATGCCCAAGTCTTTGGCCACGGCGCCAACTTCTCCCAATCCATCCTTGCAACCCCCCGACGATACGCGACTGGGCCGAAAGATGGAAAAATCCTGGCACAGGCTCGCCACTTATTTGTCACGATTATCTCGGGAGCGCTTGCAAATCGGATTGGAATTGGGAGAGAGTGCGACGAGCACGGGAGACCGTGGTAAGGCAACCAACAAACTTCATAACACACATGTGAAATACATGAAAAAGCGTTAATGGCACTGAACCAATACAAGCAAAAACCAAAAAAACCTATTTACATCCACAAATCTTAATTCTTATTAAGCTCAGAAGCTATCTAGCCAATGCTACTTAGCTAGGCTTAGATGCGTCCCTTCAACTCAGTCTGGCCACAATGGGCCTAGCGATTCAAGAATGTTCTTACAGGTTCGATCGTCGTTCGTCGAGGACGAACCGATGTTCCCGTCGCGTCGATCTTTCGTCGAGACCGTCGTCGCCGTCCTCGGCAGGCCCCTAAGTTCACCGTAGGTTGCCTTCGTCCATCCTGCCGGTTGCCCTCGTTGCGTGAGGCCCCAGTGTTCTTCTTCGTCCTCGCTCAGTCGAGGGTTAGGCCTAACCAGGCCTTGGACCCGTGCCTCCGGACTCAACAGGTGACGGACGCCTCCTTGACTGAACTGTGGTCTGCAGCCGTCCTGCCGAGAAGGGGAGGGCTGCTGGTGATCCCGGAACTGCAGTATTGAGGTGCGACAGGTCCGGGCAGCCTCGCTTTGGAGTCTTCCAAGGTCCGCGGACATTACCCGAGCCTCTCGTGTCGTCGCCCCCAGAACCGAGTACCAGCCGCTCTCGTCGCGGGTGCGGCCGCTTGCTTCGTCCGTCTTCCCCGTCCGGCGCTCCACAGAACAGTGACCTTTCTTCCTCGGGGGTTCTCGATCACGGTTCGGGTCGCGTGGAACGAGCCCCCCATCTGGCCAATCCTCTACGTCAACGTGGTTGGTGCACGTGCCATCGGGTGACTTTTTTTCTCCTCGCGCATCGTCGCCGCGCTTGCCCGTTCGGCACGCGCCTCGTGCCCCTCCTTTACTCATCACAGGGTGGTTCGAGGATACGAGAAAAACAAAATGGTGACCTTGATGGCGACTTCGAGTCAGCGGTTAGCTGTAAAAAGTCCAGAAAACCGGACGGCGAAGGCTATAAGCGTCCGAAATTTCGGACTTTTTAATACATTGCCTCCATGGGAAACTTGACGGTGGGTGCCGCAGATGAGAGATGAGTCCGGGAAATCAGGCATGTCCGGAATTTCGAGTGTCCGAGAAATCGGACGTCGACTGTATGTACTTAGAATTTGGCTTAGCAGCTCTGATGAGCTTCTGGGTGTGTTCAGATAAGAACGTCGGTGCATGTCCGCCGACCCCCTTTAATTTCGCCGAAAAAAATATATATTGTTTTCCGAGTCCCCACGACCACAAAACCACTTTTGGTTTCGCGAGAAAAAATGTCACCTTCTTTAAAAAAATTCACATGTCTCCACTGAGCCGCCACCACCTCTTTCGAATTTCGCGAAAACTGGATTTCGATGAGACGCTACAAAAACACTATTGTAGCTGTAGGTCCGAAAAATTTTCTCCGCATACTACAAATAGTTTGTGTTAAGAAAAAAATATTACTTTGCAATTTTCGTGTTGTTCTGTTAAGAAAAAAAATCGCGAAATCGACACAAAGCTCAATAATGCTCACATTTAAGATTTTTTTCCTCCTCAAGTATAAACGCCAGACTTCCCAAAGTTTTTAAAAACATTGCCATATGTTTGGTGAACAAGTGTGCTGAACTAAATACCTGAGAGTCGCTTCAAACGTTAACCAGAAATGTTCAAATGAGGACATGTCTGTCAAAATGCAATATTTTGAAGATCATTTAAAAAAAAAACACCATCTTCGATTTTCTTCAAACTCTCCAGAATTGAAGCCAAGCACGTGTTCTAACTTAATCTGTAAAAACATGTTGCATTATTTTTGTGAGGTCGGAACTACGAAGCACGAAAAGTGGCCAAATTGACGTTTAGTGAGTAACCACAACATTGAGCGAGCATGGAGCAATAGTTGCCATTATCGTTACTTTTAGGTCGCGAATGTCTTCTGTGAATCGACGGATTGTCAGGAATAAAACAGGAACAGTTAGTTTTGAAGAGGAAATTATTACTACATTTTTTTTACGCAAATCACAAAAACTTCTACACGGGTCCCAGCCTCTGAGCGTGCCGCGTTGCTGAGTCACACTCTTCGCAGGAATCGCTTTCAAAAATTTTCGCGCATGTGAGCCTGCGTACGCCTCGTAAAGGAGGTGGCTGGAGAGGATCCACCGCTGGATATTTATCGCTTCCCATGGCACATCGGTAATGTGATAACCCAGACGGTGCGTGTCCGCATAAGCGGTGCTTCTGCAGCACGACTGCGCTCACCTGCTCCCTAAAAAAAAAGAAAGAACATAAACAAGAAACAGCTCAACTCGCTTAAGAAAGGTCGAAGTAATAAGAGAACGTCGGCTTTCACTTCCGTTCGTCGTCGACAACCCGGTAGTCCTCTGCTGGTGAACGAACGTGAGTACGCGTGCGCGTATTACACTCCCCTGATATTGATGGCCACGTTGTGGAGCTCAGAGCGAGCGTTTTGCGCTGACTACCGAAAGAGGCATACGAAGAAGATTGCCTACAAGTGGAACTTTCAATGTGTGAAAGATTTGAATGTCGCCTTACTAAGGAAGCGCATGCCAGAAAAAGCCTCATCCATCACAGAAACCGACATTTCGTGCCAGAGCTGTTTCAAACGCTTGAAACAGATCGCCGTAGAGTCTCCAGATGCATCTCAGTCTGACGCAAATTTTGTTCCCCAACAAATTGCTGTCGAAGAGCTAAACGTACTCGTTCAGACAACCGACGTGACAACCCTGAAAATTCCGGCGAAAGTGAAAGCACAATGCCGAGTGTCTTACGCCAAGCGTAAGAAAGCGGAGATCGAGGGCGCTATCTCCAGGATAATTTCTGCTGTCCTTACAGTAGCGTACGGCACTACAGAGGAACCTGGTCCTTCAGCAGAAACCTGCAACACGTGTCGCGAGTGGCATGCGCAACCTAAAGCACACATTCGATACCTGCGAATCATACTATGAACGCTGCCACCTCCTGACATTGCTCCCTGTGAACCTTTCTCATTAAGAGATTCAAGAAATGATTCCATCCGCAACTCGGCACCTCATTCGGAAATCCAGAAAATACAGACACCCGGGTGTGGTCAAATCCGAACCTCTACACCAGATCGAAGCTGAAGCCAGAAAACATACAGGCAGCAATGAAATACTATACTGACGATGAACTCAACTCCACCCAACAAAGCCCAAACAAGAAAGATTTCATTGCAATTAGTTCTAAAGGACAAAAAGAGTACGTTTCAAAACGGCTGATGACCAGGCCCATTAGGGAAACATTTCGTCTACAGCGGCTCACCCTGACACAGGGATCGAGCTCACGAAGTTCTCCTTGAGGCCGAAAGGGGTTGTGTGCACAAGATTGCTTCACCAGGAGCAAGATACGCACAAGTGCTTCAGTGACGTTTGTGACTGTCTAACTTGTCTGACTATGACTTGTGACTACGACTCCCTGTGTATGCAGTAAGGGTAAATAAACAGTTCCTTCCGAGAGCTCGACTTGACTACATTTCTAGAAATCTTGCGGTAAGTCCTCACGCCAGGATCAAAGCTGCCACGCGTGCAAGCACGCAAATGAACAAATTTGCACTTTAAGGCAACTTTTTGGTTTTATCTGTCAAGCTGTTGTCCCTCGAGCACAACAGATGACATTCAGGACCTAAAAATAACGATAATGCCAACTATTGCTCCATGCTCGCTCAATGTTGTGGTTACTCACTATACGTCAATATGGCTACTTTTCGTGCTTTGTAGTTCCGACCTCACAAAAATAATGCAACATGTTTTTACAGATTAAGTTAGAACACGTGCTTGGCTTCAATTCTGGAGAGTTTAAAGAAAATCGAAGATGGTGTTTTTTTTTTAATGATCTTCAAAATATTGCATTTTGAGAGACATGTCCTCAGTTGAACATTTCTGGTTAACGTTTGAAGCCACTCTCAGATATTTCGTTCAGCACACTTGTTCACCAAACATATGGCAATGCTTTTAAAAACTTTGGGAAGTCTGGCGTTTATACTTGCGGAGGAAAAAAAATCTTAAATGTGAGCATTATTGAGCTTTGTGTCAATTTCGCGATTTTTTTCTTAACAGAACAACATCAAAACTGCAAAGTAATAATTTTTTCTCAGCACAAACTATCCGTACTATGTGTAGAACATTTTTCGGACCTACAGCTACAATAGTGTTTTTGTAGCGTCTCTCATCGAAATCCCGTTTTCGCGAAATTCGAAAGAGGCGGTGGCGGCTCAGTGGAGACATGTGAATTTTTTTTAAAGAAGGTGAATTTTTTTTTCTCGTGAAACCAAAAGTGGTTTTGTGGTCGTGGGGACTCGGAAAACCAAATATATTTTTTTAGGCGAAATTAAAGGGGGTCGGCGGACATGCACCGACGTTCTTATCTGAACACACCCTTCTGATTTCTCCTGCCATCTTTGGAAATTCTTCGCAGCTGTGCACCAAATTATACCGAACAAAATATTCTACTTTACCCATTGTAATGCTTAGCTGGTTTCTTTCATCCGTCCATCCTATCATGCTGAAAATGGGTTCCACAAATGCGTTGCTGCAGGGAATGACGTAAACATGCTCCATTAGGTTTTGCAAGAGCAGGCACTTTACCTCTTTAAGAACTTCAGCCAGATCGAGCTTGATTTCTCGTCACATTTTAGAAGTCCAGGCAGAGCATCCTTCAAAAGACATAGCCCTGAGTAGAGTTCGTCCCCTTCCTCTTGAAGGTCAATGCTAAAAAGTTTGCCGGCATTTATTACCACCAATATAGCGGGTG
>JALIZH010032391.1:0-35444 GCA_030522465.1 Rhipicephalus appendiculatus
AAAATGTGTAACAGTGTCGAATGCCTTTGAAAAGTCAATGAATATTGCATCAATTTGGTAACCAGAGTCTAGAGTCTGCGAAATGTCATGCGAGAAATCTACAACCTGGGTTGCTGTACTAAAACCTTAACGATAACCATGCTTAGCATCACTTAGGATGTTACTATTTTCAAGAAACCCCATGATATGCTTAAAGATTATGTGCTCTAAAAGTTTACATGATTGAGACGTTAATGAAATCGGGCGATAGTTCAATTGTGACTGCTTGTTGCCAGATTTATGCCTAGGAAGAAATTTGGCTCATTTCCAACCTGCAGGAACAGTTGACGTGCATAAGGACTTTTGAAAAAATTACGGTCAAATATCGGCTGGTCCACTCAAAATATCTAAGAAAAAAAGTATTAGGAATGCCTTCACGACCACGAGATTTCTTATTTCCCAAGTGCAAAATTAGGTTCATAACACCGTCGAATGGAACGGATATGTCGCTGACAGTTATTTGAACCCATAGGTCGGCGAACTCACTCATGAGTCGACTCACTCGGACTCACTGAGACTCAGATTGAGCCGTGAGTCTGAGTCCGGGTGAGTAATATTTTGGCGAGTGTGAATCCGAGTGAGTTCGGCTCAGGAAAATTTTGGTGAGTCTGAGTCCGAGTGACGCCAAAGCGCAAGATATAGTTCTTGAGTGAGTCTGAGTAAGTTCCACTTTTTTTGCCGACCTATGGTCATATCTACTCATCTGCAACATTGCTATCAGCCTTGCCTGGATTCACGTTAATACTCACGTCTACTCACGCGTATTCCAAAGCAGTGTCTTTCATACACCATTTCAATATTTATTGATTAGAGGCGCGAATAACGTAGGGGAGTGCCTTGATTCCCCCCCCCTCCCCCCCGGCCAACTCTTCCAAGAAAGTTCTTGATAAATATATCTTATGTTGTCATCTCTTTCAAGAAAAAGGACCCTCCTGGTTTACAAGCACTCATAACTCGTATTCGAAGGTACTATATCAAAAGGCGCCCTAGAAGAGCACCGATTACGTGACATATTGGTGTTATAGAGCAATGACACCATGGTCGAAAAAGATAATTCTAGGCTAACGGACCGTCCGCCGCGGTGGAACAGTGGTTAAGGTTAAGGAACAGTGGCTGCTGACCCGAAGGTCGCGGGTTCGATCCCGGCCGCGGCGGTCGTATTTCGATGGAGGCGAAATGTTAGAGGTCCGTGTGCTGTGCGATGTCAGCGCACGTTAAAGAACACCAGATGGTCGAAATTCCCGGAGCCCTCCACTACGGCGTCTGTCATAATCATATCGCGGTTTTGGGACGTAAAACCCCTGTAAAGGAAGAGACAAGAGACAGCACCCTTGCCGCGGGCCGGCTGTTCTTTATCTGACTTCGTTCTTCTCTTTCTCTTGGGGTCCTCTCTGAAGTTCAAGGGGCGGACGCCCACACACTCGGCCAACGACTGCGGTAACGTCCGGGGAAGTGGCTCGCACGTGGGAGGGTCCATCTTGTTGGCATTATCTGACCGGTCTGCTTTGTGGAGAAGTGGAGTACCCTGTACGGCAGAAGGCGGTGCGTCCACGTGTTCAAGTGATGGGGAGCGTGAGTGCAGCCTCTCCGACTGATGTTGGTGACAAATGCTCTCAGTCGCTGAAGGTATTGTGCTGGAATCGCATTCCGACGGCGCACACTCAGAGAGCTGTAGCGGTGTACAGCCTCTGGGGCGAGTTCCACCGGCAGGGAAGTCGACAACGTTCTTTACCGAGGGGTCATAGGGCACAGCAGCAGCGTCATGATGGTTTGCTGCGGCTGCGTCGTTGGAGCAACGCCCTTCATACGGTCCGTCTTCGGTAATGGTCTTTGGCCGTGATGAACTTAAGTCGGGTAGCGATAAAGAGTCTGCAATCTCGAGTGGGGAACTGCAGCGCACAGCTGCAGCCTCGAGGTGGAACCCCTCTTGAGCTCCATCCTCGGTACTGGCCATGTTGGACTGGGTGGTGGCAGAGAGGTGGGACGGAGTCCGGCCAAAAGCAGCAATGAGCTTGAAGCTCCACTCCGCCCAGGATTGCTGTCGCACACCTTCGAATCTGTGCCACGCCGCGGCAGCATTTCGAAGGCGGTCAATGGCTACGCACCACTTCTGTTGTTCCGTCCATTCATTGAGAGCTCCGAGAGCGTTGACGGTGGCCACCCAGTTGTCGGCGTCATCCTCGAAGCCGCGGAACTGCGGTAGACCAAAGGCCGCCGTCGATGGTGATACGGCTGCCGAAACTCCGGAGCATGTCGACGCCAAGCAATCTAGTTGGTATGAAAGGTCTTTGATAGTATACCATAGCTTTCTGCGGCCCTCTGGTGAGGTCTGTTCATGGTCTTGGGAGGCGGCTGCAGTCAACGCGGCACTGATCGAGCGAAGTGCTGGCAAGGCGGCAGGAAACAGCACAGAGCCTGGCACCGTCAACGCGTTGACCGTGACGCGGAGTCGCGCTATGGTGGCGGAAAGCTGGGCCGTGCTTTCGGGTGATTCGCACGCGGAGTCAGTGGTGACGTCCGAGTAGTACTTGTCGATAAATGTACTCACTGCGGCGCTATCCTCTGCCGAGGGAGCTTGAACAGCACCCCTGAGCGGCTGAGGCGCTGATGGAGTACTGAGCGGGGCGTTGTCGCAGCGGGAAGCGTGAACGGCGTTCCCGGACAACGGTAGGCCGTGCACTGTCTTGGCGGCGCCTTGGTAAGCCTGCCCTTGAGCCACCGAGAAGGCCTGGACGCCGTCCTTGAGTGGTTGCACAGGTGCTTTCGGCAGTAGGAGGGACACGGGCTGCATGATTGTGGGCGTTCCGTGGATGGAAGGTCCGCAGCGCCGATGAGCCTTGAGGACGCACTTACGGTTCGCTGGTCGCAGACTGCGCCATTGTAAAGGAAGAGACAAGAGACAGCACCCTTGCCGCGGGCCGGCTGTTCTTTATCTGACTTCGTTCTTCTCTTTCTCTTGGGGTCCTCTCTGAAGTTCAAGGGGCGGACGCCCACACACCCCATATATTATTATTATAGGCTAACGGACTCATGAGTCGACTCAGTGGGGCTCACTCAGACTCAGATGGAGCCGTGAGTCTGAGTGAGTCCGGGTGAGCAATGTTTTGGTGCGTTTGAGTCTGAGTGAGTCCGGTTGAAGAAAATTTTCGCGAGTGTGAGTCTGAGTGAGTCCGGCTCAGAAAAAAATTTCATGAGTCTGAGTCAGAGTGAGCCCTAAGCGCAAAATATATATCATGAGTGAGTCTGAGTGAGCTCCACAAGTTTTGCCGACCTATGTTTGAACCATTATGAAAGCTAAGGATATCTAAGTAGTCAGTTGTGAATACCGATTGGAAGTATTCGTTGAACGCGCTGGAAATAGTTAATGGGTCACTACAGGGGACGTTATCTATAACAACTGTATTTGTGGTAGCTGAGGTAGGTCAAATAGAAGCCCAAAATTTTTTAGGGTTGCTTTTCATAAATCTTGCAACGTAACATTGAAATAGAAGTCTTTCGAGGAATGAATTTCGATCCGAAGTTTTTTGTTGGCGAGGTTCAATTCCTGTATATTAAGGGGGGTCACCGTTTTTTTAAATGCCTCATTCTAGCAACACGACGCGACAGGTGAAGTATGCCACGCGATACTCCGGGAAGGTGGTGGTTTTTCTTTTTAGTTTTTATCGGAACGAAGTGCTCCATATAAGTTGCCACAGTCTTTTCAAAAGAAGCCACCAAGGAATTCACATCCTTACATTGGCTGATGCGTTCAAAATCATCAAAAGAATCGGATAAAATATGAAGAAAAGACGCGTCATCGGCTCGTGAGAAATCGGGGAATGTAGAATACACAACATGGTTGGTACACACAGGAACAGAAATAGACATACAACGGCCTTGTGGTCTGAAATACCATCAGCAACTTCGCATTCATAACCATTGTCTAAGAGGAAAGGACGAACAAAAAAGTAAATCTAAAACTGCATCAACTCGTGTGTTAGTTTCAAGAATCTGTTTTAAACAGAAATAGAACGAGAAATCTAACAGAACTTTGCTGATTTCTCCGTCATAGCCTGTGAGCGATAGAGATGGCCACAAAATACCGTAAAATGAGGTTACTTTGTGACTGCAGGGGTTACTTTGTGACGCGCGCTCGGTTTTCTGTACTTTAAATCTCGCGCCACGACCAGGCGCCGCCGAAAAGCTATAAGCCACCCAACAAGCTCGCCTGACATCCCGTGCCACTTAGCAACAGCCGGCCAATGTTCCCACGCTCTCGAGCAACTCTAGACGCTGACATGTTCAATGGTGTTTTAGCGCGCATTGTTGAAGCACCGTAAACTTTGTGCGCTCGACCCGTCCGCACGAGAAAAACAGCGAAAACAGGTATGTACTTGTGATTGTAAATATGTAGGCTAAAATAAACTATAATATAAATTTAATCATGTCACGTCTGTTGAAGTTTATAGAAAGGAAACTGAAATGTTGATACTTCGCGGGGTAACTTTGTGACACGCCAATTGTAACAAAGTTACCCCACTCTGTTTTAAATGCGAAGCATCTTATGGCGGGGGCGTTGTCCGTCCCTCCCTCCCGCGTCCGGTCACTTTCATGAAGTAGGGAAGCACCCACTATGCGAACCAGAACACTGTACTACAATAAGGCCGTCAACCACCACCACAGGCACCAGAGTCGTGGCCGAGAGCACAGAGTGGCTGCTTCGCAATGTCTTGACAGGTGGTGGGTGCAAGCAAAGAATAACACGCACTACCGGTGGTGCCTGTCGCCCAGGTTGACTCCATTCCTTGATCTTGCTTGCATGTGCTTACGGGGGGCTTTGTCCGTCCCTCCTTGCCGCGTCCCGCACCCCCCACAGCGCATGCGCGTTGCCTCCCCCTCTCTTTCCTCTCCCCCCTTTCTCTCCTCTAGGAATCCTCTACTCTACAGAGCGGCGCGCACGACAGGTGGTGCGACAGCTGCATACTCTGCTGGGGACGCCACGGTAGATCCGCGGTATGAAAATGACGGAGCGCGTACGCCTCATTCTCTCTCCTGTGCAGCGCCGCGATGAGCGCCCGGGCCGCGAAACGGGAACGGCGTCTCCGCGCTGCTTCGCATCCACACATGGTTCCCTTTAGCGGGAGATGGGGAAGTTTTTTTTTCCCAGTCATATTCAGCCAAAAACAACGTTGTCACAAAGTTGCCCCACACGACGGCGCAACTTTCTGAGAGCTTTTAACCTGAATGAAGCTGTTTGTATTAAAAAGTGCGGATTTGTAGAACATACCATCCTGTGAGGGAATGTTTCAGCAACGTTATGCCACTGTTCATTCGCCTTTATGTTGATAATTGTTCAGCGAGAGAATGAAAACGTACGAAATCTGTCACAAAGTAACCTCATTTTACGGTACCTGGAGTGTTGAAAGCACCCAGGCAGATCTAGCTGGAAGTGGATAAGAAGCGCTCGTCCATGAAAGTGGTTAAAGCGAGCAGCTGATCTATGTTCGATGATGGCGAGCGGTAGACTACAACAAAGACTATGGAAATGCTTCGAAACAAAAACTTGCACCAAACATATTAGGTATCAGGTGGACTGGGGATGACTGAAAATTTAAGATCAGACCGTAGAAATAAAAATAGTGCCCCACCCCCCTCCCCGGCCATGACGTCTGTCAGTTCTGACGACTGTAAAGGCTGGAGGTCTTATTTCACTATCGTACATATGTTCATTTAACCAACTTTCTGTTACGCCAGCTATGTGCAGTGAATAGACCGCCATAAGTGAAAGAAAATTTGGAAACTTGTTGACTAGGCTTCTGGCATTAACATTTAAGATGCGCTGGGGCTCGTAAGGATCATTCCAGAGGCGTCAAGGAGCATTAGTGCTGACGTTAGAAGAAGCTTTTTGCTGGGCGAGAATAAATACTAATTACGGTGTTACTGTCATCATTCCTGTTTTACCTGACTTGATCTATAAACACATGACCAAAACTCAGGCGTACAATGGAGCCATTATCCCGAAAGCGTTTTCATGCTTCCCATATCTTCTTTCTGATAGTTCATAGGCGCTATGAATAGTCTTTGGAAATGCGAATGTTAGACCCTTTAAGCTTGTAGCCGTTTTTAAGGACAGTTGTTTTTTCGCCCCCCGCCCCCGCCGCCAGGTGGGATACGTCCAGAGCGGCAGAAAGACACTGATGTCCAAAAAAGAGCATCCGACAATGATTGGCCTGCTTTACCGCGGGCACACGTACCTACGGAACCACAACATCGACAGTCGACAACAGCTACGTCAATAGCAGGCAGTCTGTCCGGCGAAGAGGTCCAGTTTTTTAGATGTGAAGCATCTTATGGCGAAGCTTAATCCGGTGGTGGTGTGTGGCGTGACCACCCTTACTGCGCATGCGCAAACCCTTTAAAAAGAATAAAAATAAAAAACCTCCTCTCTCTCTCTCCTCTAGGCATCCCTTCCCGCGGCAACCACACCCTCACTGCGCTTGCGCCTCCCCTCCTCTCTCCCCTGCTATGCTCCCCCCCGCTCTTCTCTATGTATCCCTGCCCGCGGCGTCCACACTCCCATTGCGCATGCGCGTTCCACCTCTCTCTCCTCTCCTACGCTCCCCCCTCTCTTCTCTAGGCATCTCTGCCCGCAGCGTCCACACTCCCACTGCGCATGCGCGACCCCCTCTCTCTCTCCTCTCCTACGCTCCCCCCTCTCGCCTCGCGACGCCGACACAGGCAGCGTCTGCTAGCGAGTTTCTTGGTTAAAAAAACCGAGTGCTCGCGCTGCACAACCGTTCACTCGCCACCCCGTATATATGGCAATGGATCGTGACCTGCAAGGTAGTGCCGGTGGGAGATTTCTTCTGTGCGTTGTTGAACAATAAAAATTCGCAGCGTGCGCATTAACTAAAAGCGGACTGCGGGTCTCTGTGTCCAGTCCGAGTCTTCTGTCTCTCATTGCCCATTACCAACGATTGGGATGTTCCAGTAGGAAACACCGCTCCATCACTGCGTGCTTTGCGCCTCCGCAGTTTCCTCTCCTGCGCAACGCTGCGATGAGCGCCAGCGTCAACGCCGCCGCCAGTGTAAGCGTTAGCGCCCGCTGCTTCGCATCTACACATGGTTTTTCTGTTCTGAGGTCGCTGATGAGTGTTATCCGCACTCTCCTGGCTAGTCTGCAGATACCTGCCGCTAAATGCGCACTGCAAGTCTTGGACACACTCGAACCAGTAATTGCCCACCTGCAGTTACAAGATGGCTCACCACACAACACATCAGCCTTTCGGAGAACAAGTCAAGCGCGTTTCCATAATTCAATGCAACGCCAGAGGTCTGCAGTCAAGAATGTCTGAATTTAGACAGTTCATTTTTGAGAACGAGTTTCCTATCATCATCATTTGTGAACCGTATTTGTCAAAAATAGCTGGATTGTCGGGCTATGAATCATTTGTTTCTTCATCAAGCATTGAGCGAAGTGAAGTTGGTCTATATATCCGCAAAGAGCTCACGTATGTTCGCCAAAAAGTACAGCTTCACGATAGAAATCACTGTGTCTACATGTCAAAAAGAAGAAATTGTCGTTTACACTGATAGGCGCATATATACCCCCATCGCGTCGACTTGACCAACAGACACTAAATGATATATTTGCAACGACTCCAGCACCTTGATATTGATGGGCGACTTTAACGCCCACCATCCACTTTGGGGAAGCATCAGGAAAAATCGAAGAGGCACGAGCCTTGTTGATGTTACATCAGAGCATGGACTTCAGGTGCTGAACGACGGCAGCCCGACTTATCTCCGAGGAGTGGCTTATAGTAGCTGCCTAGACTTGACATTAGTGTCGCATAGTATTGTCACGAAAGTTCAATGGTTCACAGATATCGAAAGTCACGGCAGTGATCATATTCCCACGTACGTGACAGTAAGAGGTCTGGACAGTTCTCATCTCCTGGACACTCAAAACATATTGACTGGGAAGCGTGTCAAATATCAGTGGAGGACAAGTGCATGCACGAACCACCAGAATCAATTGAAGCAGTGATTCGTCATGCAATGGAGATTTCTACGAGGATGTGTTCGAAAGCATCGAGACGTACAGCACTCTAGCAAGAGTTGGAGCAACTTCGAGCTCTCCGCCGGCGTGCCGAAAGACGATATAGACGCACGAAATCCATCTAGGACCTCAGAGAATCCAGACGCATTCAGAAAAAAAATCCAGCGTCGAATGCACAAACTTCAGCAGCAACGATAGAAGAGCTTTTGTGACTCGCTAGACCCCCGCAAGCTTTTGTCCACCGTGTGGAGGACTCTTGAAGGCATACACTCGCATCCACAATAACGTCATCCATTCGCTGCGCTGGCACTACATCAACGTCGCTCACAGCTTGAGGTTTCTGGTGAATTTTGTGCCAAGATCTCTGGTGACACCTCTATACCGACCGACCTGTTGCCATATGACGTTCCGGTTGCACGAGATCAGCATATGGAAGTTCCATTCTCTATGGAGGAACTTCATGCAGCACTGAATACGTGCAGGCGCTCATCGTCCCCAGGTCCAGATGGAGTGGCATTTAGTGCCTTACGTCACCTGGGCCCGAAGGCACAACGCTGTCTCCTGGACATTTTCAATCAATCTTGGCATGATGTCGCAGTCCCCGACAAGTAGAAGTGTAGCCGCCTGGTGCCTCTGTTGAAACCCGGAAAGTCTCCATTGGATCTGGCATCATACCGGCCCATCCCACTAGCAAGCTGCGTCGGCAAGGTCATGGAGAGAATGCTGCTGACACGCATGGAATGGTACCTAGAACATTATAACTATTTTGTTCCTTGCGTTTCTATCGTGCCATTTTGATATATGAGCACGAATTAAAGGTTTAGAAAGGCTTTTATAGTGTTTTTATAGTGCCTATAAAATCTTTCCATACCATACCATATAAATGCCTATTTTTTTGGGTGTTCATGCCTAAATGCGGATAACTGCCTATGAATGCCTATTTTCCAAATCGACGCCTATATGAACACTATTTCAGCTCAAGTTTCGTTTTCGAGTGTGGTTTGAGACCATTATTTACTTCACATGTCAAAATTAACCTTTCCGAACTCAGAGGTTCATCCCAGTCCTCTAGTTCAACCAACTTCCGAAACACTACAGCTATAGCAGCACTTAAAAGGGACGTGGCGGCCACCATATTGCCACGCGCTATTCTTATTTTCACTTTTGTTGTATTCGGTGTTCACCCACAAAGACCGTCAGCAAAGCTCAGCTCAAACCGCGCCTTATTGTTCTGGAACCTTCGCGATTATTGTAGATCGTTTTGTTAAGATTGCGCGCAAGACGCGACCACTCGAGATTATTCCTGAGCTTGCGCGATGACCAGTGATAAGGCTAGAATGTTCGACGCGTGATGCATAAAAGCCGGCGCGCTCCAACGATGTTCAGTTTGATCGCCGGCCGACGCTCTGTTCGCCGCTATCAGTGCCAGCGTGTATTGCTGTAACTCTACTTTCTGTTTACCGGCCACAAGTTCGGCCTAATAAACAGTTTCATTTTGGACACGTCGCCTGCTGCCTTCGTCGACGTCACGACCACGTGACATCTGGTGGAGGTGCTGCTTCGTTCATGTACCGGACGCCCCCGTCAAGTCGTGAACCCAGCCCCAGTCGTGAAGGAGACGTCGACGCCAGCCTTGACCAGCGAGCTAGCCGCAGGCAACGAGGGCTACATCCAGAGTTCGGGCCCCTACCGGATAAGACTCGAAACACCAAGGCCACGACTACTACTGCGGCAACTATGACAGCCACGGTACCAACACCCACCACGGTCGTTATGCAGCAGCCAAGGGAGCCACCGACATTCCATGGAGCATCGTTTGAAGACCCGGAGACCTGGCTGGAGACGTACGAACGAGTTGCCACCTTCAACCACTGGGATTCGGAAGAGAAGCTGCGTCGCGTCTACTTCTACCTGGAAGACGCGGCAAGGACCTGGTTCGAGAACCGGGAGTCTGGACTTCAAACCTGGGATCTCTTCCGTGGCGCATTCCTTGAAACATTCATGAGCGTGGCCCGCAAAGAAAGGGCCGCTTCTTTGCTGGAGACACGGGTACAGCTACCCAACGAAAACGTCACCATCTTCACGGAAGAGATGACCCGACTGTTTCGCCAGGCCGACGCTGCCATGACCGAAGACAAGAAAGTTCGCTTTCTTATGCGAGGAGTCAAGCAGGAGCTCTTCGCCGGGCTGATGCGGGATCCACCTAAGACCGTCCAGGAATTCCTGTCGGAGGCGACGACGATCGAGAAGACACTGGAAATGCGCACCGGACAGTACAATCGCCGCTGTATTCAAGACAGCGCGGCTGTTCATGCCCTCGACTCCAACGAGTTGCGTGAAGTGATTCGTGCCATTGTGCGAGAAGAGCTGCGAAAGCTCGAACCTTCTCCGCAACCTGTAGTGGCGTCGATTGCAGACGTTGTACGAGAAGAAATTCAGCATTCACTGAATGTTCCTCAGCCAGCCCCACCGCAGCCACAAGCCATGACCTACGCTGCTGCTGCCCGCCGTCACGTCCCCCCCTCCGCGCCCACACCAAGATGCCGCCCCGCAGCACTTCCGTCGCCAGACGCCGCCGCCACCGCCACCGACGCCCTACCGTCCTCCCGGCGACCAGCGCTACACACCTAGGAAAACCGACGTTTGGCGCGCCCCAGACCACCGCCCGCTATGCTACCACTGCGGTGAAGCCGGGCACACGTACCGCCGCTGCCAGTACCGACAGATGGGCCTACGCGGTTTCGCCGTCAACGCGCCTCGTCCTCAGCGGGGTGAACGACCGCAAGACATCGCCGACTACCTCGCAGGAGCTCAGTGGACGCCCCGACGACCTTCCCGCTCACCGTCGCCCGGCCGCTACATGTCACCGCACCGCCGGCAATACACTGGCCCAAACCGGGGCCGGTCACCTAGCCCGTACCCGGGAAACTAAGGGCAGCAACCGATGGAGGTGCGGTTGCTGTTCGACGAAATGCCGAAGATCCTCCGCGGCCGCCGACGACGACAACGCGACGAGACATGTGCAACACGACGCCAAGCAGACGAAGCCCTACCGACGAAACCTCGCGGACCGAAGAAAACCTGACGACGCAGCATGGAAGCACCACAACATTTCGACGCAGCCGTGATCCGACGCCGCGACCCAACCGCAACGCACGACGACGAACCAGCGACCTCGACGTAATATTCGACGGCCACAACGTCACCGCTCTCGTCGACACTGGAGCCGACTATTCCGTCGTCAGTGGGTCTTTCGCGACGAAGTTAAAGAAAGTAAAGACTGCTTGGCAAGGCCCTGAAATCAGGACCGCTGGGGGTCATCTGATGACACCGGCCGGTGTCTGCACCGCAAGAGTCACCATCAATAACCGGACTTATCCCGCCAGCTTTCTAATTCTGCAGCACTGCTCCAGGGATGTGATACTGGGAATGGACTTCCTAAGTCAACACGGCGCCGTCATCGACCTGAGGTCTGAGTCGATAACACTGACTTCAGAAAAAGCGTTGCCGCCCCACACGTCGCCGGAGAATCATGCCTTGAATGTAATAGAAGAGCAGGTCACCGTTCCACCTCTCTCCAGCGTCGTCATTTCCGTCGGCACCGAAATACCCGCTAACCTTGAAGGCGTCGTCGAGGGCGATCAGCACCTGCTTGTGAACCGTCAGATTTGCGTCGCAAGAGGCATCGCCGAGTTGCGCGACGGCAAAGCAAAGGTACTACTGACAAACTTCAGCCACGAATATAGGCACCTCAACATTGGTACGACGGTCGCCTACATCGAGAAATTCGTGGACACCAGCAATGCTTTCGCCCTCTCCGATACTGCCGAACATTCTTCCACGAATCGAGGTCCCGAAACAGATTTCGACGTCAACCCCAGCCTCCCAAAGCAGAAGCAAGACAAGCTCAAAAATCTGCTCCTGCAATTCAAGGACTGCTTCTCATCGTCGTCAAGGATTCGACAGACCCCAGTCGCCAAACATCGTATCATAACTGAAGAAAGTGCCCGACCAGTCCGTCAGAGCCCGTATCGAATTTCGACGCGAGAACGCGAAGCCGTAAAGAAGCAAGTCGACGAAATGTTACGCGACGACATAATCCAGCCGTCCAAGAGTCCCTGGGCGTCTCCCGTGGTGTTGGTGAAGAAGAAGGACGGGACTCTACGTTTCTGCGTCGACTATCGTCGCCTGAACAAGATCACGAAGAAGGACGTGTACCCCCTCCCACGGATAGACGACGCCCTGGATCGACTCCACAACGCGAAGTACTTTTCGTCGATGGACCTGAAGACGGGCTACTGGCAAATCGAAGTCGACGAGAGAGACCGAGAAAAGACTGCCTTTATAACACCAGACGGCCTGTTCGAGTTTAAGGTCATGCCTTTTGGTCTTTGCTCCGCCCCCCGCGACCTTCCAACGCGTTATGGATACTGTACTGGCTGGCTTGAAGTGGCAGACTTGCCTTGTGTACTTGGACGACGTCGTTGTGTTTTCTTCGAACTTCGATGAACACCTGCGGCGCCTTGAAGCTGTACTTCAGGCAATCAAGACGTCCGGACTCACTCTCAAGCCAGAGAAGTGCCGCTTCGCGTACGAAGAACTTTTGTTCTTGGGCCACGTGATAAGCAAATCCGGAGTACGCCCCTGACCCGCAAAAGACAACCGCCATCGCTGCTTTCCCGCCACTCACCGACAAGAAGGCCGTGCGTCGATTTCTCGGCTTGTGTGCCTATTACAGGCGGTTCGTTAAAAACTTCGCCCGCATCGCCGAACCTCTCACTAACCTCACCAGGACCGACGTCGAGTTCAAGTGGGAAACGCCGCAGGAGGAAGCATTTCAAGAACTAAAACGACGCCTGCAAACGCATCCATTGCTTGCGCATTTCGACGAACACGCCGAAACAGAAGTGCACACCGACGCGAGCAGCGTAGGACTCGGCGCCGTCCTTGTGCAGAGGACGGACGGACTGGAAAGGGTCATCAGTTATGCTAGCCGGTCGCTATCCAAGGCAGAGGCCAACTATTCCACAACAGAAAAGGAGTGCCTCGCCATCATCTGGGCTACATCAAAGTTTCGCCCCTACCTTTACGGCAGGCCCTTCAAAGTTGTGAGCGACCACCACGCCTTGTGTTGGCTAGCTAGCTTGAAGGACCCTTCTGGTCGCCTCGCACGGTGGAGCCTGAGACTTCAAGAATTCGACATTACCGTCGTTTACAAGTCCGGAAGAAAACACTCTGACGCCGACTGCCTGTCTCGTGCCCCCGTCGACCCACCGCCGCTGGACGACCAGAATGATGACGGCTTCCTGGGAACCATAAGTGCCGACGACTTCGCCGAGCGACAGCGCGCCGATACGGAACTCAAGGGTCTTATGGAATACCTCGAGGGCAAAGCCACCGTGGCTCCAAAGGTATTCAGACGAGGACTGGAGTCGTTTTTCATGCGCAACGGCGTTCTCCTAAAGAAAAACTTCTCGCCACTTCGGGCCGACTCCCTCCTCGTAGTACCTTCGGCATTACGACCAGAAGTTCTGCATGCTTTGCATGACGACCCGACGGCTGGACACCTTGGATTTTCCCGTACGCTGGCAAGGATACAAGAAAAGTACTACTGGCCTCGCCTCACTGCCGACGTCACCCACTACGTGAGGACTTGCCGAGATTGTCAGCGACGGAAGACACCACCGACTAGGCCGGCCGGACTTCTGCAACCCATCGAGCCACCTCGCCGGCCGTTCCAGCAAATCGGCATGGACTTACTGGGGCCGTTCCCGACGTCGAATTCCGGAAACAAGTGGATTGTCGTAGCTACTGACTACCTCACCCGCTACGCCGAGACAAGGGCCCTGCCCAAGGGCAGTGCCGCCGAGGTAGCAAAGTTCTTCGTCGAGAACATCGTACTGCGTCATGGCGCCCCAGAGGTCCTCATTACCGACAGAGGTACGGCTTTTACCGCGGACCTAACTCAGGCGATCCTAAGGTACAGCCAAACAAGTCACCGCCGGACCACCGCCTACCACCCACAGACCAACGGCCTGACCGAGCGTCTAAATAAGACCATCGCCGACATGCTGGCCATGTACGTCGACGTCGAACACAAGACGTGGGACGCCATCCTTCCGTACGTGACCTTCGCATACAACACGGCCGTGCAAGAAACGACGCAGATAACGCCATACAAGTTGGTCTACGGACGGAGCCCGGCAACGACGCTCGACGCCATGTTACCGAACGTCACCGACGAGGAAAACATCGACGTGACCGCCTACCTACAGCGCGCCGAAGAAGCACGACAGCTCGCCCGCCTGCGGATCAAGAATCAGCAGACGACCGACAGCCGCCGTTACAATCTTCGACGACGCTTCGTGGAATACCAGGCCGGCGACCGCGTTTGGGTGTGGACACCGATACGCCGACGTGGACTTAGTGAAAAACTCCTTCGGCGATACTTCGGGCCTTACAAGGTGCTTCGACGTCTCGGTGCTCTGGACTACGAGGTCGTCCCGGACGGCATAACGAACTCTCAACGGCGCCGTGCGCGACCCGAAGTAGTCCACGTCGTGCGCCTCAAGCCGTATTACGCGCGTTAGCAAACCAGAGGACTGCACTTATTGCTTAATTATTGTACTTTCTTTCTTTATTGTTGTGATTTATTGTTGCATGCATTTTCCCCCGTGTTCTGTTTTAAGCATCGGGACGATGCCTTTTCAGAGGGGGGCATTGCCACGCGCTATTCTTATTTTCACTTTTGTTGTATTCGGTGTTCACCCACAAAGACCGTCAGCAAAGCTCAGCTCAAACCGCGCCTTATTGTTCTGGAACCTTCGCGATTATTGTAGATCGTTTTGTTAAGATTGCGCGCAAGACGCGACCACTCGAGATTATTCCTGAGCTTGCGCGATGACCAGTGATAAGGCTAGAATGTTCGACGCGTGATGCATAAAAGCCGGCGCGCTCCAACGATGTTCAGTTTGATCGCCGGCCGACGCTCTGTTCGCCGCTATCAGTGCCAGCGTGTATTGCTGTAACTTCTACTTTCTGTTTACCGGCCACAAGTTCGGCCTAATAAACAGTTTCATTTTGGACACGTCGCCTGCTGCCTTCGTCGACGTCACGACCACGTGACAATATATACGCGACTGCGTTGACATCATGCGAATGGTTGGAGGAGGAGGAGGTGAGGTCGAGGAGAGGAAAAGACGCTATTTCTGCAGCCCTAAATGGCAGCACGTCTCATTGTCGGCAGTGGAATGGGGAAAGGCAAGTAAAGAGGGAAGGAGAGGAGAGAGGCGTCCATGGCCGAGGACGCGCCGAGCTGCTTCTACACAGGGGCTCCGGAACCGGGGGGAGCAGTGGGGGCCGTCGCCCCCCACAAGTTCAAAATCAGTGGGGACATGCCCCCACGCTGAAGGATGTTCACTCTATTCTGCAGGCCTCAAGGATGTTCACTCTATTCTGCAGGCTTTGCAGGAACGCGTCTCAGCGTCACGACTTTAGGATGCCTCTCGTTCTGTGCCTCTTTCTTTGTTCCTATCCAAGCCCACGAAAAGCAATCAGATAAAAAAGGTCGGTATAAGCCTAATCCCATATGAGCACGATTTTAACCATGAACCTATGGTATGGAAAAAGTTTATTTAGGTCCGTCAGGGGCGTGAATTAGCACGTATCGGGCCGCTCCCACATCGGGACAGATAGGCCTAGCCTCTCCGCCACGTCGTGGGCCCGTTGGACAGCCCTTTGCTGTGTTTTCAAATCCGGACTGCGTAGCGCAGCATCCCACTTGGACGATGTAACGTCTTCGTCAACCCGTAACGCAGGGCACCGCCAGAGCATGTGATCTAAGCCGGCAACGTCTGAGAAAATAAAGGACGCAGCCAGATTTTCTTTTTTTTTTTGGAAGGGGGGGAGAGGGGGGGGACGGGGTGTCTGAGCTTCTTTTCTCTATGTTCTTGCGAGTGTTTGTATGGGCACGCTTATATACAAACAAAAAGTGTAATAATTTCATGGCGTGGTGGGCGGAAATGAACCCCCCAAAGCTCCTATTGAACGTATCGCTTGAAATGAACGTTCTCTTCCGGTTCGGCCGAGACCGCCTTGGTTCTGCCACACGTAATGACCGTAGAAAAAATCGAAAAAGGAAAGCTCGGCCCACAGTCTTTTTGCGGAAGGGCTGCGATAGAGAAGCTCTTTACCAACTCAGGCACGTCAGCCTCCCAGCTTTCGTGGGCAAACGCCAAGACAAATTCACGATTCGAAAAAAAAAAGACGAGTTTATTATAGGATTTCCTGCAAGTTTACTTTCTGTTTTTTTTCAACCAGTAAGTCTTTCACAGACTACCTTTTTTTCTATCAAGATATGTTACCCCTCCTCATTTTTTTTCTGTACGTGTATCGGTACTTTCTCACCGACATGTTCCCCGATCAGCGTCCGTATAGGACTACATGACGTTCCCGAAGTAATTTTTCATTTTTTAAAAAAAAACTTCGAGGTGTGGACGTCATCACTGGAAGGAGAAAGTGTCACGTGTGGACTCACTGTTGCTCACCAAATTAACATTCGCGTTCCTAGTCGGCAGACAAAGCCGCCCTCTCGGAAGTGCTTGCTACAAGACACCTGCACCGAACTTCGGTTAATTGCTCTTTCTAAGCTTTCCGAGCCATGCATATTGATGCTCGTTATCCTTGAGGTAAAACTGTAAATATGAAATTAGACCGAGCTCCTTTGCATGCGTGGTGCATTAATTATGCACACAGCACCAGATCAGCATGTTACCGAAAACATTGGTCAAGCTTTCCAAGCTCTTGTTTCTAGATGCCAGTGCAGATGAACTGGTTATGAAATGAGGATTGAAGTGGGAAACTCAAAGAAAACACGAGCTCGGGCCGCCAGCATCCCGTCGTCTGGGGCAAGGTTCCGTGAAGCAAGGTGGAATCATGATCAAACTTAGCAAGTCACAACGAATAACAGTAGTGGGTCTTGTGCGCAATAAAACTAAAGACATACAGGAAGTAGAACTGTAATGACAAATTACCTCATTGCGATCACATTCATGCCACTCTTAGGGTGAACTGAGCTTTAGAAAGTGAGAAAATAGCGAAAAACTGAGGCGTACATGTACTAAAGCCCCTTCAACTTTCTCACAAAATAAGAAATCAAAGGACAAATAAACGAAAGAAGAGTTCCTTGCACTACAATCAAATTTATTTATTTGTAAAAACTCGTGAAAGACGGTAAATGCGAAAATCCACATCAACCTCACTTACTCACTTCGTTCCACCAGATCTTAGGATGCCCGGCAACCACTACGTGCGCAACCGAAACTGGGGCTCAGGTTCCGGGGCCTGGCCAAAGTGCTTTGGTGGGCTAGTTGGTTTGCCATGTTAGGTATGAACGGCGCGCACGCTCGCTCGCTCGCTCGCACGCACGCACGCACGCACGCACGCACGCACGCACGCACGCACACACAAACACACACACAAACACACACACACACACACACACACACACACACACACACACACACACACACAGCGCTGACTTTGAACTGGAAGTGTTTATTTTCATATGAACGTGACGCACATATAAGCATACGGGAGAAGGTGAAAACGAACAAAGAACGATACAGAACAAGGACTCAAACGCGCATGTTTTGCCGCAATCACAACCTATTGCAACGAAGCTGGGGTGACGTATCGATAAACCTCAATTTCTTGTCGGACAGTGGCAGGGATGGCATGCTGAAACACTTATACATTTTATATTTGGCAGGCTTCAATAATTTCCCTTGTCAATCTATACTTTGTCCGGCTGAGAATAGTCGTTTTCTTCAAACATTAGAATGTAGTCACATTTTTGGCAGTGAATAGCAAGATACCAGGAAATAAATTTTTGGTGTCATCCATTGGTAGATTCGGAGCACTTCCGGTAGCACTTTTTCTACTCCATGCGGAGCAAGTCTGTTCCATTGGAAGATTGAGAGTGCTCCCTGTATGTTTCATTGGCACAGCCGGAGCAGCTCCGTCGCGAGATCCACTCCACGGAGCAACTTTTAACGCGACAGCGTTAAAGAGCTCGTTTCGCAAAAATTGCGGCGTCGGCGTCGGCGGCGGCGTCGTTGGTTGTGAGCGAAAAATCATCATCTTGTCCATGACCGAAAAATCGAGAAAGATGCAAATAAAATAAATAATAAAATTTCCTGGTCCGAATGAGGATCGAACCCGGGTCATCTACGTGGCAAGCAGGTGTTCTAACACGTAGCCACGCTTGATTACATATAAAATAACTTCCTCTGCTTGGAATTGCAGTGAAAATAACTTTCATGCTTTGCAAACACGCGCGTCCTGTATACAGGCGTCACAATACAACATGTAATATCGCAGTAATATTGCCTGGTACAAGCCTGCACAGCCATCGGGCGTCAGAAGATGTGAATATGATAACGACATTGTGTTTCAAAGTTGTGTACCCATTACAAAAGGCACACACGTTACTGCGTGTATTCCCTTAAGACCACGTAGTGGGTGCATAGCAACTTCGAAAACATTTCCCGCATTTACCGCGCATAGTTGCTCGTGGTTTAAAGCATGCAACACATTACATAGTGTGCACTAAGGGATTGAAGTACGGACTAGGGGACAGGATATCGCTAGCGCGTTCAACTCATAAAGGCGAAGCTTAAGGGTCCCCCAATTTTTTCTACTCCGCGAAAAGCGACGGATTCGACTGGAAGTCGAAAGCGCCCCGCGCTGTTCAGCGCAAACACTGCCAACTCAACGGCGCAGAGACGCACGTGTGCGCAGACGGCCGGGGGGCGTGTTTCTGCAGACGGACGATGAACTCGCACCCGCGCAATCAGACGCGCGAATCCGTCGTGTCGCCGATGCTGACACCTCTAGCCACCATAGCCCCGCCAAGGCGCGTCGCGTCTCGGAAGAAAAATGACTGGTGCGTCAAAGCGTACACTTGCGCTTTTGCCGATAGCGGGTGTGCTCCAACGCCCCCTGCCATTTGCTCCAGAGGGAGCGCGTGTGTTCCATTGGTAGATTCCCTTCGGTTGCCCTCCGCCGGAGTGGAGGCCTCCGCCGCAGAGTTCGTCAGCCACTCCGAATCAGCCAATGGAATTCACCATTTGTGACGTTGTGCTTGCGATCCTTCAACCTTTGGTTAACACAACGGCCAGTCTGGCCTATGTACACACGAGCGCACGACAACTGCATCGAAAAAATTACGCCTTTAACGCAGTCCAAAAATTTCTTGTTATGTTTAATGTAACAGCTGGTATTTCCTTTTTCAACACTGACCCGCCTGCAATGTCCCTTCAGTCGCACGGGCGCGGAAAAAAAACGACGTCCACACGGAACCTTCACGCAGTCCTTGTCAGATTATGAGATATCGTGTGAATGTAGGGCTCTGCTGTTGTAACTTTCGTCTTCGTCTGCCTAGCAGACGACGGTCATAATCATCAGTGCTCCTCACGAGCTACCGCTCGCTCGAGGGCACGAAGCCATAGTTTTCTTCTTCATTGTTCCATCAAACAGTGTTCGTTTCGGACGTGCCGTCTCTTGTCCTACTACTAGAGAGTCTGGTAGCCAGCGGACCTTGAGGTCCACCACATGGTGCCGAAACCCGGGATCGAACCAGGGACCTTTACAGACTGCCGAGACCTGCAAGAGACTGCCGAGGAAGGCAAAAATGCGATAGATGCTCTCGACGACACGTCACATCTATGTGTGACCCGGACTTCCAGAAGAAGTGGAAAGACTTGAAAGCCGTGCACACTAGATTAGGGTGGACTGTGCAGGGGCCACTTCCATTCCCAAGAAACACCGTTCAATGTTCTACAGTCATAGCACTTCGAACTTGTGTAGAAGAATGTGTTTCGGAGGCTCTCACAGGAATTGAGGATCTGGAAAGTCTACGTGCGAGAACTGATGAGGAATGTTGGACAGCAAACTCAAGCCAAAGCAGTTCGAGAGAAATCAGACGAAAGAAGAAGGGTGCAATAAATCGCGACTTGCCTGGAAGGAACTGATCGACCTAAAAGAGCATTTCGCTGTGGCTACCGGACGTCTTGGAAATTTGATGCGCGAGCACACTCACTTGGAAAAGAACGACAAACCAATTCCTGTGTACCTAAAGGAAGAGTCAGCAGGAGAAATCCCCTATTCTCGTTTGACGCCTATCGCACATGAATCCGTGGCCAGAGAAGACCTTCGTGAGAAACCGGGGGACCAAAATCCACAAGACAACGGAGCCTTCGTGCGGCACTTCCACCCAAGCAAAGAAAATCCGACCGAATTAATGACTGAGGACCTACGTAAGAGAGAACTATGGTTGCCCCTACCAAAAAGGATCAGATGCAAGAAATAGCAGAAAAGAGAGAGCCGACATCAACGCACGAGCTTTCGACTGAAGAGCTTCAAGAGGCTGAATGCGACTAGACACGCCTCAAACTAGGGACCCTTCATCGACAACCAGGCTTGCCTTCAGAAAACAAGGCCTATTCATGCATTGACCCAGGTTAAGTTCATCTGCGACCGTTATTCGTCAAGGGCAGGCTCTTTCGTGTAAAAGGTCTGCCACTGTTCTTGCCAGTTGCCGGGTGGAACAGAAGTCAACCGCCCTGATCAAATGCTCTACCCACTGGGAGTCGAGTGACGCCATCTGCTGGGCGCGGGAAGATGTTGCAACTTTCGTCTTCATCTGCCTAGCAGACGCCGTTCATCATCATCATCAGTGCTCCTCACGAGCTGCCGCTCGCTCGAGGGCACGAAGCCATCTGCTTCTTCTTCATTGTTCCATTAAAAAGTGATCGTTTCGGCCGTGCCGTCTCTTGTCCTGCACGACAGTCTGGTAGCCGGTGGACCTTGAGGTCCACCACATCTGCTACAGCCTTTTTCAGATGCGAAGCATCTTATGAACGAGGCCTGTCCCCCCTTCGCACCATTGTCCGCCGTAGCCACGCAAGTGTGATGACGATGACGCTGCCGTCCCACGGCAAGGCACATGCAAGGTAACCATTATACGACATGACGATGACGCTGATGACGATGAAGAATAAGCGCTTTCCAGATCCCACATTCTCTTTCTGCCATGGATGAAAACGATCGTGAACGCGCTCTCGCCCGGGAAAGGCCAAACGGCAACGCCGACAACAAGCTGCTACCCCTGAGTTGAGGACGCGGGAAGCAGCGGCTCAACGGCAAAAACACATTGTAATACTGCACACACGCGTTATTACTCATTTACATACGCGAGTGGGCAATGTCACGGGTGATTTACGGTAAGAACGATCCTCAGTGCTTCGCCCACTCGTCATGATTCACTTCGGCGATATGCGAGAATTTTTTTTTTGCTCCAGTTGCGGTGTCACGCTCATTTGCGCTCATTTCGCTAGCAGACGCTGCCTGCGTCGGCGTCGCGAGGCGAGAGACGGGGGGGAGCGTAGGAGAGGAGACAGAGGGGGTGACACGCATGCGCAGTGGGAGTGTGAACGCCGTGGGCAGAGATGCGTAGAGGGGGGGAGCGTAGGAGGAGGGAGAGAGGGGGGGACGCGCATGCGCAGTGGGAGTGTAGACGCCGCGGGCAGGGATGCCTAGAGGAGAGAGGGGGAGTGTAAGAGGGGGAGAGAGGAGGGGAGACGCATGCGCAGTGAGGGGTGTGGTTGCCGCGGGGAGGGAATTCCTAGAGGAGAGGGAGGGGGAGAGGAGGCTTTTTTTTATTTTTTAAAGGGTTTGCGCATGCGCAGTAAGGGTGGGAACGCGGCACACCACCACCACCACCACCGGATTAAGCTTCGCTATAAGGTGCTTCACATCTAAAAAAGGCGACGCTGGTATGCGCGATATGCATTACATTGTAATATGCATTGCATTTATAGTGAACGCTACATGGCTACACTAATTATCAGGGAACGCTGGACTATGTTTACCCCTTAGTAGACAGTTGTAATGGACACTATCGAGTATGACCTTGCGCTTGCTGAATTAGCACGCATAGGCCCCACCTAGTCGGCAGTTAGCCAACACCAACCTATGCTTGGCAACGTGAACCACCACCACCAAAAGCTAGCAAGACCGTCCGACAATAATGGATGTTATCCACTAGTAGTTTTTTAGGGGAGAAGCTTCTAAGGGTGTGGGTCTCTCCCTCCTCTGTAGTTGTAGTAGTAGTAGGTAGGTAGATAGCCACGTATAGTGGAATGTACCCACTCCACGTGATAACGATGAAGTATAAGAGCGTTCCAGTATAGTGGAATGCACCCACTACACGTGATAACGATGACGATAACGCTGATGACCATGAAGTATAAGCGCGTTCTAGACCACACATTCTCTTTCTGCCATGGATGAAAATGATCGAGCTTCGCCCACTCATCATCGTTCACTTCCTGGATATGGCGTGACTTTTTATGCTAGTAAATACGCTATCCAAAAATTGCAGGAAGGGGAATATGGAAGCTTGCAATGAAAGAATACGTAAACAGTGGGTGTGTGCCCGAGCCGACGTTTCGAGAGAAAAGAAAGGATGACAATTCGAGGTCGGTGGTCCCTCGCCGCCAACTACGCGCAGGGTGGGCACCCTAACAAGAGATTATGTACTTCGTTCTGCCGTGCACCAGGCCGGAAGTGCACTTGCACCTGTTTTAACGGTAGGTACCTGGCGGCAGCAATTCTGTCTCCACAGCTGCGGCGGATGCTCAACTATCTCAGCAAGGCGGTGGTGGGTACGTTCCTGCCTTGAAGAGGACTAGTCTACTTGTCGAAACGTGTCTCGAGCACACACCCCATGTTTAAGGATTTTTTTTAAATACGCTATATCTCATGACAAGTACGTCATATCATTTCCGTCATGTAATGGATATTTAGGTAACGTGTATAAAAATGGTTTCAGTTATACATTGTTATTGATGCAGTCCATGCCAGGTCATCCCTGCCATGCACTTGATGACATGTCCCCATGTTGATACAGTGACATGTAATTCACTACTGCATAATTGTCGTACATACATGCGCACTCCAGTATGTGCCATGTTAACGAAACGACCACGAAGAGTTCACAGCATCTGCTCTGCATGAAGTCATTTTTGCTATTCATAGCATGAGCTCGAGGTACCATATCATTCGCGCCTTAATCGGCTGTCCTGTCTGACAAACTCGAATGCCATCCGATTCACATTCTGACAAAAGCAATGTAATGAAACAACTTCCATAGGATCACTATGACAGTATGTTATTTAACTCTTTTTTAACATTGCATGCATGCCTTATTGTTTATCCTATACCATCCGTCATACATTGTCATCAGACTGATATGTCAGGCCATTCAAGTTTGGAATACACAATGCAACGAAACAACTACAAGGATAACCAGACCACGGCCCTTTCGTCGAGGCTGCGTGAGGCACTTCGGAGTTCCGCCCTTTATGAACAAACATGAGTGACCCAGCCACCCATGAGGCGGCGTCGAGGCAAGCCTTGACGCAGTGATGTTCCGTGCAGGGAATTTTCCCTTTTTCAGGGAATTTTGGACAGTCATTTTTGACGAAAGGGAAAAAGGGAATCTTCGCGATATTGCAGGGAATTTTGAGGGGCGGCGAAATTTTTTTTTTATAACGATCAAAAGACTGTGGACATGAGGCTTTCGCATGTCGCAATCGTTTCTGGCGCATGTAGCGCGCCAAACCACAGCCTCTAAGGTTCGTTTTTAAAGACCATAGTCTTTAAAAACCCAGTCAATATATATTGACTGGGTTTTAAAGACCCAGTCAATATTTATTCTAGTCACTTCACATTTATTTATTTTTTTCTTTACGGTAGTTTGCAGAACCGTTCCTAATCAAGTCAATAAAATGTTAAATACCACCACAAAAAGCTTGTTTTATTTCACAATATTTAGTCACCATTATTGAAAAGTTGACGTGCTTTTTGTACAAAATGTGGTGCATATAGATACAGAGCGTATGCTAGGCACATTAATGTACGCCACGTCACTCAGTAACAATAAAAAAACAATAAACTTTTCTTCTTTTGCAGTGGCCGTGTGCATGAGCATGTACAGCATTCCTTCCGCATCGCATACCGCTTAAAGCGAGCTCTAAGGTAGCTCCTTCGTAGTTTCAAAAGCCGATCTCAGAGGCGATGCTTTGAGTTGGGCAGGAAAGAAGAGAAAGCGATGGGAAGAGCCTGAAACACGTCGAACACTACATATATATATATATATATATATATATATATATATATATATATATATATATATATATATATATATATATTATAAACTTTTTTGTGGAGGGAAATATGCGGGGATTTTTGGCGATGTATGCGGGGGAAAAATGCCGGAAATGGGGAATTTTCGGGCCTCGGAAAGGGAATTCTTCTGTCCAGGACGGAACATCACTGCCTTGACGTCCCCTCATGGGAGGCCTACGCCTGGCCACCTAAACTTGCTGCTTTCCGCGAATAAAGTTCATTCCTCCTCCTCCCCCAGCCAAAATAAATGATTGCAGGAAATGGTAAAGAAGGCAGAAAAGACTGTTTCCTGTCATCGATGATTTTGGCAGCATATAGATTTCCTCAATAAAATGCACCAACTACACCAACAAGCTGTTTTAATAGATAGATAGATAGATAGATAGATAGATAGATAGATAGATAGATAGATAGATAGATAGATAGATAGATAGATAGATAGATAGATAGATAGATAGATAGATAGATAGATAGATAGATAGATAGATAGATAGATAGATAGATAGATAGATAGATAGATAGATAGATAGATAGATAGGTCTCCCTTGCTAAAAAAAGATTGGCATTTAAAAGGCTCACGCCAGCTTCGGCAGTTTCCTCCATGACGATGTCTCCTTCGAAATGTGGACCCCGCATAGCGAGAACGCCTGCGTGAAAGAATAATTACGCAATAAGTACGCTGATGACAAACGAATGGCATCAAACATCTGGCCCAATTCACGACAAATATTTTCACAAATGAATGCAGACTAGGAAAACGCTTGCTTGGCGGTAGGTAGCAGAAGTGTCTGGATCTGAACCTAGAGCGTTATTTTGAATACATACTTAGCTGAAAGGCTCCTATACAGAGTGCCCTAAGAAGTATGAGTTCCATGGCAGAAATGTGTGGGCTTTTTTGCTTCCCGGAACATTAATTGTATGATTGAATATGTGAGTGAGCCACAGCCCCACCACACTGTTTTAGCATTAATAGTGTCGCGCTGCTAAATAAGAGGCAGCCGGGTTGATACTCAGCAGCAGAGGCAACTCTTTAATGGGGGTGACATGCAAAAACGATACTGCGCTGATATTTAGACACGCGCAATGCTAAAAAAATAACAAAATCAAAATTGATCCGGAGTGGTTTGCGACTGGGAGATTATATGGTCCTTTCAGCACATTAAACCGCACGTTTTGTTTTCAAGTGCGGTAAACCTGTCTGTGACAAATTTTTTTCTTACATATACCCAAGAAGCTCGCCAACTCATTTTAAATAAACTTTATTCATTCAATGGCGAGGCGGGACTCGAGTCCAGGTACCCATGGGCTGAATGCTAGCGTCGTAAACTCTCGGCTATCCAAGCACGCTAGCAGGGCAAGCATTTATGGGTGGTGGTGGTGGTTGTGGTTCGAAGAAGAAAAGGCGCCTAATTTCTGCAGCCCGGTCGGGAGCGCGGCGCAGCGCCCATTTATGGGAATCATATGTTTGCATTGCTATGGGCGAGAGGAAGAGAAAAGGATACAGAAAAAGAGAAAGAAAAGATAGAAAGAAACAATGAGAATCATAGTGAATGAAAAAGAGAGAAATAGAAAGAAAGAAAAAAAAAACAGAGATACATGAAAAAAAAAGTCATAGTTTCGCCACTAGGGCGAAGCAGTGAATGCAATAGCATGGAAGTAGAATGTCACACGAAGAACGACAAGGAGTTCGATACTTGCAGCGCGCCGCTGCAGCACAAAGAAGGACGCTCGAAAAGAACGCATAGGTATACACAGGACAAACGTGAACTAACAACTGTCATATTTGTTACGTGTTTGTATTTGAGCAACGCGCTGCAAGTGTCGACAATGCAGAAGCCGACGCTGTTTGATATTTCTTTTTCTTTTAAACTGCGGCACGTGGAATAACCCCCCACGCGTCTCCTGCCACGGGGTGGCGCCTGAGGCAAAGTGTGCCCGTTGTTCATTTCCTTCTTCCTTCTACATCATGAGTAGGTACAGGAGGGGGGCCACTTTTTCGTGCGCGTCTCAAGGGCAGTTTTCAAATTGAAACAAAATGCAGGAGCGTTGCGTGATAGAAAACACGCTTAAGCTCCTCCGAGATTTGAGTACCGCGACCGGTAAATGATGCATACAAATAGCTCGCCGTTATATGGCCGACACAAACATGGCGCGTGGCTGCGCTTTCTAGCGCGGCGGGCTGCGCAGAGAAGGGTTGCTGGTTCGAATACCTGGTCAGCTGCTATGGAATTTTAACGCGATAGCGCTAAAGAGCTCGTTTCGCAAAAGTTACTGCGTCGGTGTCGGCGTCGGCGGCGGCGTCGTTGGTTGTGACCAAAAAATCATCTTGTCCGTGACCGAAAAATGGAGAAGTATGTAAATAAAATAAATAATAAAAATTTCCGGGTCCGAGTATGCATCGAACCCCAGCCGTCTGCCTGGCAAGCAGGTGTTCTACGACACAGCCACGCTTCTGCTTGGAATTACATTGAAAATAACTTCCTCTGCTTGGAAATGCAGCGAAAATAACTTTCATGCTTTAGAAACACACGCGTCCTGCATACAGGCGTCACAATACAACATGTAATATCGCAGTAATATTGCGTGGTATAAGCGTACATTGCCATCGGATGTCAGAACATGTGAATACCACAATGCCATCGTGGTTCAAAGCTGGCCACCCATTACAAAAGGCACACACGTTACTGCGCGTATTCCCTTAAGACCACGTAGTGGGTGCATAGCAAGTTCGAAAACATTGCCCGTGGTTTAAAGCATGCTACCCATTACACAGTATGCACTAAGTGATTGAAGTACGCACTATGTACAGGATATCGCAATCACGTTCAACTGTTAAAGGCGAAGCTATATGGTCCCCCCAATTTTTTCTACTAATTCATTTTTCTTTATGCATTTTTTATATATATATATACATACATATACATGTCTGGGACGCGACGGCGACGGCAAAAGTCAGCCGAGAGTGTCCATATAATTGCTATCGCAATAAAAGCTTGTGAGAGGACGATAAAAAGATACACATAAAAAAGAACGAAAGAAAAGCAGAAACTACGAGAAGCACAGAGCGAAAGTGCAAGAAATAGAGACAGAGAGAAAGAAAGAGATAAAAATGAAAAGAGAAAGAAAGCATAGCATAGTCATTTAGAGCATAGTCTAGCACGGAGTTGTAAAAGAGAAGTGAGGTTGAGGAGGAGAGAACGAAGGAGGGGGAGAGAGTAAGGCGTGCCATCACCATGTATGGCACTAAGTCGGACTAGTTGGTTTACATTCATTTTAAAGGCAGGATGCGCGCCTCCTGTCTTTCACTCGTCTTCGTCCGTGCTCACTAGCGCAGTTAATAGGCCTTTCAAATGAAGATAACCATGTGTACTACTTCAGTATAGCAAGATTGTGGGAAAGAGAAGACAGGGTGAAGAGGTGTGCAGTGAGGTTGAGGAGGAGGGACAGGAGGAGGGGAAGGCAACCAGCTCCGCTGTTTTCGCAGTCGTCGCGCCACAGCTGCTTCAATTATTTGGTTTATTTTCATAACTTCGCGTAATCCACCTGTGGTAGTGGTCGTGTGGCTCGGCGTCGACCATTTAACTTACGCCCAGCAATTCTCAGAAAGGACCGTGGAAGCCTTAATGGACTGAGGACTTTTCGTCAAGGAGGCCTTCATAGTGGTCATAGAAGCCTTCTAACTTCGAGGACTTCCTGGTCTTATAAATAACAATATGTAGCGTTAAACAAAATGTGTAAAAAAGATGAAATAGAAAGTCCTCCACCTATTTAACTGCTTTCTAAGGCGTCTTTCTAAATTTTCCTATATTGTAAAGGTAGTTACACTTTTAAAAACTTTGAGGCGCTTGAGCTTCGCCTTCAACAGTAGAATGCGATAGCGTGATTGTACTGCGTGTGCATCTCCTTATCGATTTGTACCCTGGATTCGGTTTAGGGTGCATGCTTCAACCACGCCACAAGGAAACAAAACAAAACGTTTGTGCCGAAGCATTGGAACATTGACCATTTAGAACTATCCAATAATGCCTCCTGCAAGTACAGTTCCGCAGTACCCACTACGCCATAATTCTTTCTTTTCCAAATGAGCCAACGGCGCACAGCGAGTCCCTAAGGCACCACGCGAACCAGTGGCGTAGCCAAGGGGGGGGTTGGGGGGGGTTCAAACCCCCCCGAAATTTTTCAGTTTTGCTTGCGTATATATACACGCACACATACAAACGCACGCACGAACATACATAAAGTATGGTTGAACCCCCCCCCCCCGAAAAAATTTCTGGCTACGCTACTGACGCGAACCTATGCAGCTGCTCACTTTGTTGATGATTTTGCTGCTGATGATGATTATGATGATTCAATATGTCTGAGCGCTTTGTAATGGTGGGCCTTTAAAACACCCAATCGTTGCGCAATTCAGATGTGTTGACGACTGGCGCGATCCCGCGCTTCTGCCACGCAATATTACATGCGTTAAGGAAGCTCCTCCTACTGCATGACATTCGTATAGTTTTACAGCGAAAGCTGTATATGGCTAGGAGAAACGAAAAACCGCTCGGCATCTGTGTCACGAGTGGTCTCCATTGGCTGTGCTATCAGTTACGTCATTTTGAGCGTCGTACCCAAGCTCGCGCGCCATTGGCGCGAGAGCTCGGGTACGACGCTTGCAGGGTCAAACGCTTGTAGCAACGGCGCACCGAAGAAGCGGCGTTGCGGGCAGAACAGCGTCGACGTGATGATTGCGGGAGCGCGTTCGCCAAGGCGAACGCCCGCTTTAGGCGAGAGTTTCTCCAGCGGCCCTTTGGCTTCGGCTGCGACGTCTGTGACCGCCTGTGGTTCGACCACAACCTGGCAACGATAATTGTGGAAGGCTTCAGTGCAGCGTCGGGTTGAACCCACTGCTAAACACCGGGGCCGCATATTTCAGCTTCGCTGGTTAACCATTTGTACGGAGTGCTTGGGCCGTGATTTTTTTTTTAACCCGGAGCCGTTGCAAGGAATGACGTGGCTGATGGTAGAACACCTGCTTGCCACGCAGACGGCCTCGGTGTGATCCTCGCTCGAACTGAAAAATTTTAGTATTATTTTATTTCCATCTTGCTCTATTTTTCAGTCACGGACAACGCTGATTTTTCCCTCACAACGAACGACGCCGTTCCCGACATCGACACAGGAATTTCTGCGATACTCGCTGTTTAACACTACTGCGTTAATGAGGTACTACCCTATTCATGGCCGATCGACCGTGTTGGGTAACGGCAGGTTATTCAGCAACAACCCACCAATCAGTACAAACGCAGCCGCGAAAGCGTCGGGCTGCTGAGGCTGTTGACCGATTTTTATTATTGCAATAGCGAGGGAAATACACATGGTGGAAGTACGATTTCTCGTAATAATTTGCGGCTGTTTTTATCCGAACCACGTTTTTAGCCAACATGATGTATTTCGTTCCGAAAACAGCCATTAAAACATAGCCGACAAAAACAACTTGCACATGCAGGTCCAGTGCCTACCAATTAAACACGCCAGTGGCACTTACAGGGGTCTCGTCAGTTAGCGTAAAACAGCGGTGACATAGAAGCAACTTTGAGGCACCATCTACGGCAGCGAAAAATACTTGATATTCTAAAATATCTCCTCCAGGCGCGAATTATGATGCAATGTCTAACATTTTTTTCAACATCACGTACCATAATTCCAAGGTACTCAATATTACATTGCAGGAAAGAGAATCAAGTAACGTGTTTTGCATGAGTTTCAGTAATTATTTGCGATTAGTTTATTATTAAATATTTAATTATTCTTCAGTCAGTCATGCTCTATTTTGACATCAAAATAATGAAATCATAGGCTACAAACTTGTGTGGAATAAGTTTTTGTTTTTATTTATTTCGAGAAAATAAAATAAATACTTCTGACGTTGGTTCTGGATCTCTGCACGTCAAACGGCCCGTCGCACATTGTAGTGCCTTCACTAAAGTGATCGGCTACAGTCATGCGCGGCACACTGAGGTTAAACCAAGACACATTCACTCTGCAGAAGGTCCAATTCATGTAATGAGGAATGTATTTTGCCCTCATTTGGCCACAAGTTGACACCAGTACCAGAAACAAGTTGCGTACTCAAACGTAGCCTCCGCCGCTGAAAAGGATACGGCATGTACTGCCCATCCCAGACACTACCAGAAAACCTCTTCACCATAACTGCCGAGCTATTGTCGGCCTTCTGCAAAAATGAAAAATACATTCACCACACCGGACAAACGGAGAGGTCTGATAAAACCAAGATAATCGACAACTGCACTAGTTGGTTGAAATGCATGGTTTATTGAACTCAGCGCACACAGACGAAGACGAAAAAAAGGGAGGCCAACAGGAAAAGCGCTTGTCCTGTTGTCCGTCCTTCTTTTCGTCTTCGTCTATGTGTGCTTAGTTCAATTAAATCTGATAAAACCGTCGTCAGACTAATGAAAGTCGGCTGCGTAGAAAGGCCCATTTTGTTACCTTTATGTATTGCAGGTTCTTCGGTGATGGGAGCAGGGCTTCCCTTCCATGCCACCGACGCCAGCACTATCAATGCAACGCTTTTCAGGGATGCCACACTCATGACGCCAACAGGGCTCCCCGTCAAACTGTTCAGAGTGAATTGATACGAACGCCACGATATTTGATCTCCTTCAGATATAGACGCGTACCTATATATAGGCGACACGGATGAAGGGCGTGGACCCTTAATGAGTAAAACATAGTTCCAATGGTGCAGTTCCACATTGTCATTGGTTGCCGCTGCAGCGTCGAAGAGAACCTCTGCGAGAGGAAAAATAAAATGCATCCTGTGCTGCACAGTGCGCAGCTGTTGATGGCCTTTATGTATGTTTTCAACGTTCCCTTTGTATGTCACACGCCTTTGACCGATTTTTAGCACGGTCAAATGAAGTCATAACCTGCAGAACTTTTTGGGTTCCAGATTGTAAAATTTTACGTTTGCAGCCATGAAGTTTACTGCGAAAAATACATCGCCACTTGTGCCGACAAGGGCAGTGCCCGTGCTAGAGCGAATTACGAGGATTTCGGATATCGAGACGAAAAAAAATAATCAAAACTGCACTTCGTTGCTGAACTTCCGAAGGACCTTTACGATAGAAAAATACATATGATGACAGATTGGTTTGCGACGCCAGACCGCTATCTAGTATCACAATCAATCTATTCGTCCAAGGCATAAGCATATGGCGCGTCCAGAGCTTGTACTCGGAGTGGTCTCGTCTAAAATTTTTACACAGCCGGCGAAAAAAAAAAAACAAAAAAAAAACACCATGATGTTTTGTAGACGTCAGTAATGGAAACGTGTCATTCAAGAGAATGCAAAAACGAAGGAAAGATGAACAGTAGCTCCTGGAAATTCTTGCACGAGCTCGTGAGCGCATTCGAAGTTGACAGCGCCTTTGGTGTCTGACTTCCTGAATAAAAATTTAAATGAATGGCAGGGTTCACGTGGCAAAACCACAGCCTGCTTGTTTTTTAAGCCGTATTGGGTCCATTTCAGATAAATTTTGACCTGTCAGCATTCGACAAGTTGACGCACACAAATACACATATTTGCCCAAGTACGTTGGTAAAGGAGCTAGAAACAGTAATACAGAAAATGCGATGAAGGGGTCTAAGACGATCACAATGAGAGTAGCTATACGAGGTTATAGTCAGAGAATGCGTAGGCGAAATAGAAGAGGACTAAAAATGCCAAATATATATACAATACCGAAGAAAGTGTTCTCCAAGTAACCATTGAACCATGGTGTGTTTCACGGGGTATTGCGCCTATCGTAATAAAATAGGCCTAGCGCTGATACTAGGCTGCTCCCAAAAATCTGTTGATGAGCTTTTATCAGAAAGGAAAAGTCTCCAAGGTATAAAAACTCAGAAGGTATAAGAATCGCCAATCATTGGTTCCTTTAAGACTTCTGTCGTGTTACCAAGGGTCGGTTACTCCGCATACCTCCCATAGGACGCCTTAATTCATGACGTCAGCGCTGGCAGCGCCAAATGTCCCTTCAGTTACGACCCTGGCGAGGGGGATTCAGAGTTACAAATTGCATCAATGGCTGCGCACACGGTGTACGTCGTCATGGCAACACTAATACCAGCCGAGCCCCCTCCCCTAGCTCTCTCGCGCGCGGCGTTTTTTCTTTCCTGTTTTTTTTTCTTGTCGCGTGCGCGGGGCGTTTTTTTTTTGTTTATTTTTTTATGTATCCGCTGGCTCGTGCTGCGCCGCGCGTTCTTTGCGCGTTTGAATACACGCATTTTGCAATCATGCATTCTGTAAACACTGCAGCCTTGCAGCATGTGCCAGAAAACAAAAGAATGAATAGCACTCACGACACAAAATGTCTCTGCCTCGTTTCCCAAAATCAACATTTTCATCAAATGTGGAGCGATATAGGCTCGGGAGATTAAAAGAACCGATTAACAGATTAACAGCAGGTTAACATACACATACATGTTCATGATCACTGAACAACACAAAAGTCCCCAGCAAAGTTAAGAACTTACAGAACAGTAATATAAAAAACAGAACAACACTTGGGCGCATATTTAAAAAACACAATTTTTAGACTGACAATAGTGCAGAAGAGCGTCTGATATATGCACATGATATTGCACAAAATTGGGCTTGTATTACATCATTATGATAACAAACAAACGTGAACATTCACTGCATAGCAAAAACAATGAAAGCAGTTGAAGTACCTAGAAATAGAATAATAATGCTGTTAAGACGTTAATAATGCTGTTGAGCTACAATACAAAGATTTAAATCTGTCAAAATGAACTCCACATATAACTCAACTAATATGGGCCGCACTTTATTGACGTAGATTTTTATATAACTAGTGATATGAAAAACAAGCAGAAAATGAACATATCATATCGAAGGATTCATGCCATCTGTCCTTGAAATGCGCCGATTCTGCACTTCCTCAGCTCTTCTCTAGGCTCACCGATCTGCTGTGACCTTGCAGAGGAGTTTAAGAACGCTTCCAGAGTGAAGAAAAGTGACAAGTTCGAATGAGACAAAGAGGGCCGTCGACTTGTGCAAAAGCGAAGTTGTTTCATCGTCTCAGAGCAGTGAAACTTTTCATACATTTACCTGGAGCCTCGACAAACGCGGTTATAAGTGATGACGAGTGATTAGTCAAACACGAATGGAAAGCAAAGATTCAAGCACGCGGCTCCTGCTCGTTCGTACAACGACGTAAGCGCAGCATCGTGCGCTTTTCAAGTCAGTCATTTTTGAAAACATTAATTGTGTCCCCACGGCAAAAAAAAATTGCTAATCGCTATGGACGTGAATTCAAATTGACACAATGAAAATTACAACTCCAAGAGCACGCTCACCTGTCGTTCTTTTGGGAGCTGGCACCATCTACCGGCACTTGTCCCTGAAATATTTGAGCAACAAACCACGATGCACGAATAGCACCAGTCGTCAAAAATCGCGGCGCACAAGGGAGATAGCCAGCGCAAGCTTCGCGAACGCCGAACACGATACTTTCCAACGGATTTCGAAGCCGGCGGCGCCATCAAGGTGGCGGAAAGCGCGCATCTCGCCGGCGAGGGGTTGGTCCCAGCAGAGGGGGTTGAAGGGAGCTGGGAGCGTGGAAAAACGCATATTTTAACTCTGATCCCAGTCGATAGATGGCGTCACATTTTTTTTAATTTGCTCTGCAAGTCACGTGGGTTTTTTTTTCACCAGACTGGTGTTACCTTCAATGAACCTTTAATTCACATATGGGGACGTAAAGCTGTTACAACAGATTCAGCTTTCTCAGACATCAGCGTTAAGTTCGCGTCGCTCCCACCAGGTGGCGCATAGCTTTTATATTTTTGAATCTCGCGGTAAGTCGAGTGTTGCATCACGGGAAGAAAAAGGAAATAAACAAAACAAAAATAGTCCAGAACACAGTTTCGCAACTTAGCTTGCCCTGCCGCTGTTCGTCGTTATCGGCGACAAAGATAAGACCGCCGCTAGTTGGAACGTTAAAGCGCCTAGTCATTTCGCGATTCTGCGGCATAGACTCGTATTACGCATCAGAAAAATAAAACGGTGCCTAATTAATTTAATATCTGGGGTTTTACGTGCCAAAACCACGCTGTGATTATGAGAGACGCCGTAGTGGAGGGCTCCGGAAATTTTGACCATCTGGTGTTCTTTAACGTGCACTGACATCGCACAGTACATGGGCCTCTACCATTTCGCCTCCATCGAAATGCGACCGCCGCGGCCGGGATCGAACCCGCGACCTTCGGGTCAGCAAGCCGAGCACCGTAGCCACTGTTTCACCGAGGCGGACGAAAACGGTGCCTGACTGCATCGGATATTTTGAAAGGGCAGCCAAACATATTCATTTATTTCATTTTCATCTTTTTTTTTTTAGAAACCATCATCATGCCGGCGTGGCCACGACAAGCCAACTTAAGAAAAGCTGTGCCTAGTTAATTCAAAGTAATCATAGACAAGCCTTATTAAGACTTGTTGAGTATGGTAAAATCGAATTAGCTACGCCAGTCAGAACTTAATAAGACCTAGTTGAGCCGAGCTGAGATTCTCGTGTGCCTAGTCATGCCCAGTTGGGCAAGATGTGCCGAGCTAAGCCTAATTAATACTAATGAAGGCTCAGTCAGGCTAGTGCTAACTCGGTGAATTACCTAATTAAGCTTAAGTTAGAAAGGTATTCACGATAATTGAGGCCAAGCCTCAAATATGCAATCAAGTTTATTAGCATGATTAAGCTTATTAAACTATCGTTAGGCTTACATTGACTTGGGGATGTAAGCGATTTGAGACAAAGCCTCGAATATGGAAGTTAGGGCCAGTAAAAGTAATTGAGGTTTTTAAGGTACTTGGCACTGTTATTGCCAGGCGATTCCCAGTGGAACTGGACTGATAACTAGGGAATACTCATGAATCGCAATCTGATCAGGTCAGGCCCGTAGCCAGGGGGCGGGGTGCCCTAGGGACCCGGGCCTCCCCGAAATTTGGATGGAGGGGGGTGTTTTACCAAGGACAAATAATAAATATAAGTGATTTCAAGGTCTCCAACAAGTGGGCCCCCCCCCG
>JALIZH010032392.1:0-10182 GCA_030522465.1 Rhipicephalus appendiculatus
ACTTGAAAAATAATTTCCCCGAGTTCTTGGTTTTCGTTATTTCTCCCCTCCTCGCCTAGTCGCACTTACATCGTACAGGTTCCTGTTGATGTCTGTGGCAATAGGTTTTCGACCACTTTTTGTTCCAAGTATCGTGAACGATATAATTTGACCTTGTGTCGGCTATGCACAACAAACTGCCCATACTTTGGCTCTTCTAGCTAGCAGCTCATTCATTTCGCAAACACGGTCGCTGCAGCGAGCGAAGTGTTGAAGTTACAGAGCGCACCTTCGTGCGCTCTGTAACTTCAACGCAACTTTTGTGGTGAAAGGATGAGACGTACAAACCGCCCCCCTCACTAGAGAAGCGCGCGCACACTGGTTACCATACCCTCTAGAGTACAGTACTAGGTGTTACAGGTCAGCCTCTCCGTGGTCTCCTTGAAGGTGTTAGCAGACGACTTAGCGACTGCGCACAGCAGGAAATGGCAGAAGCACCCAGTGTTGCCCGAGCGCTAAGCAATATCAATATCACCTGTTGCTCTCGCAATAATGTATCGGCCGACTGTCTAAGTATCCGGAACAAGGGATTATGCGGTGCCTTATCAAAGGCTTTGGCGAAGACAATACGAAGACCTACTTGATCCGTGCTACCTTCAATTCACTCAGACTGTCACCCAACTGAAGATGTCGTGCAGCCGGAACAAGAAGTAATGCTGAACCTTATCAAAGGCTTTGACGAGGTCAATCTAAAGAAGAGTTACTCGACCCGTGCTATAGTAGCAGGGTGTGTTCAGATAAGAACGTCGGTGCATGTACGCCGACCCCCTTTAATTTCGGCGAAAAAAATATATTTTGTTTTCCGAGTCCCCAGGACCACAAAACCACTTTTGGTTTCGCGAGAAAAAATTTGATCTTCTTTAAAAAAAATTCACAATTCTCCACTGAGTCGCCACCGCCTATTTCGAATTTCGCGAAAATGGGATTTCGATGAGACGCTACAAAAACACTATTGTAGCTGTAGGTCCGAAAAATTTTCTCCACATACTGCGGATGGTTTTTTGTTGAGAAAAAATTATTACTTTGCAGTTTTGATGTTGTTCTGTTAAGAAAAAAAATTGCGAAATCGACACAAAGATCAATAATGCTCACATTTAAGATTTTTTTCTCCGCAAGTATAAGCGCCAGACTTCCCAAAGTTTTTAAAAACATTGCCATATGTTTGGTGAACAAATGTGTTGAACGAAATACCTGAGAGTGGCTTCAAACGTTAACCAGAAATGTTCAACTGAGGACATGTCTCTCAAAATGCAATATTTTGAAGATCATTTAAAAAAAACACCATGTTCGATTTTCCTTAAACTCTCCAGTATTAAAGCCAAGCACGTGTTCTAACATAATCTGTAAAAACATGTTGCATTATTTTTGTGAGATCGGAACTACGAAGCACGAAAAGTGGCCAAATTGACGTATAGTGAGTAACCACAACTTTTTTTTTTTCACCGACAGGTGGTGTGACAGCTGCATACTCCGCTGGGGGGCGCCACGGTAATTCCGCGGTATGAAAATGACGGAGCGCGCCCGCCTCATTCTCTCTCCTGTGCAGCGCCGCGATGAGCGCCCGGACCGCTGCCGTGAAATGAGAGCGGGGACGTTCTTCCCGCGCAAGCTAATTATCTCCTCGCTGCTTCGCATCCACACATGGTTCCCTTTAGCGGAAGATGGGGAATTTTTTTTAGAAGGCAGAGAGGTCGGCCTGAGCTAGTTCGCACGAACCTGCATGAACCCTTGGGGACAACATAAGAAACCTAAACAGGTCGGCGAAAGAAATAATTAAAAGGCGACTGAAAAAATTGGTGGTGGAAAAGTTGGCAGAAAGTAAAAAGAAGGGCAGGGAAACTAAGGCTAATCTGCGATGAAGCGCAGAAAGCTGGGATGTGAAATTATAAGGTTGTTTTACAAGAAGAGACCATAAGTTGAGCTGGAAGAGATCAGGCCTTAATGTAATAATAATAATAGTAATAATAATAACAACAAAATATTCAGCTCGGCGGAGCGAAGGTCAGAGCCACGTTATAAAAGGGACGCTATTTCATACATTCGTCCTCTGTCATCCGAAAAGCTCGCGTGGTCCCTTGTGCATTCGCCTAAGATGGCAGGGAAGGCGAAAGCCATTTTCTTTTTCTTCTTGTATTCAGCCGATTGTATTGACCGACTCGCAAGGTTTTTGCACCTTGCGTGGCTCCGGATACGGAGGCATCGCAAGCTTCCAGCAGCTCCCGGATCGGCCCACCAGTGGTCATGCTGCGACGATGACATGTGACGTCATTTAACGGCACGTTGTGATGTCACAGTGACGTCACAATGTCTTCACGATAACATCAAAATTTCTGGCGATATATTACACCACGATGACGTCATGAGGAGGCGTCTTACGTCATCACGATTTTTCTCAGCACTCGCGTCGACGCCGACAATCACTTTTCGTGCTTGATGAGACACCTAGGGCTTTATTTCGCCTTAACAACTGAAGCCGACCACCATAGCAAAATTTAAAAGTCTCCCTTCATGCACAAACAAATGCGAGTGGTGAATTCGGATGGTGATTCCGGGTGGTGAATTCGGATGACGTTTGTCGTTTCCTTCAACAAACTCGTACAATGGGTCCAGCCTTTTCTATTGACGTAGTAGATCTTTATTCTGTTCCTCATGACGCGTTGTTTAGTGCTGTTCGCAAGTGCATTGAAATGAAAGGGGAGGTGGCCTTTCAAAAGACAGTTGGCATGAAGGCTGACAATGTTTTAGTTTTACTTGAAACATATCTGAAGAAAATGGGCATGTGTATAGGTTCGTGCGTGGCACCGTTACTTTGTGACGTATTCCTGTCGGAATTAGACAAAACACTTGACCACAATCTTCATGATTTGCACGTTTTTTAAAGTTTTTAGATACGTAGATGATATTTTAGTTGTCATGAATCCATCCAGGTAGTACATTGACCAATTGAAATGTTCGTAATATTTTAGATGTGTTTCAGCTTCATGGAAAAGGCCTGTCTTTCACAATAGCTCCCCTCTGAAAGCACGCTACAGTTCCTTGACCTAAGTCCTACGTTTTCAAAAGATCATGTGTGCTGGGGCTACTCACCACGAGCTAAAAAGGAACTTTTACCGTACGACTCCGCCCATTCAAAGCTCGTAAAAAGGGCTATTGCTTCACTTTGCCTGGGGTCGGCACTCGAGATCTTGTGAGCACAACATGCAGGCCAGTTCTGAAAGACAGCTGATTAAGCTATCCAAAGCCGGCTACCCTCGTTATGCCTTGATGTATGTGGCTGAATCACTCCTACAAAAGATCAAAGCGGGCACCCCGGCGTATGGTGCTAGAGCCGGTGAGCTCAGCGGCCGAAGGCCTGAAGTTGTGCTTTATGTGCACAAAATGAGCCACAATTACAAAAAAAAAAAAATGTTGCAGTGGCTTAGCTCGGCTATGCCAGGATATACGTAGCGTTAGAAAAGGTTCAGCTGATTATTCTTAGCTTTCCTGATTGTCTAGATTGTCTAGGACTAGCTTGATTATCATGCTTACTGCTGCTCCAGAGACACACACACACGGTATACGTATTATGTGGCACATGTATATTTCTGCTCAACGTCGGGTTGCTTCTCTATTGCCACAAAGACGGCTTGGTGATCAGTGAAGTAACACGCTGCCGTCTCTATGGTCCCAACACAGTATTCTGTTCATTCTTCCTACCCTCAACCACTAATTGCCAGGAAACTACTTCAGGATCCGGTGAGTGAAGCTTCTCCGCTCTTCTGCGCCGTTGAGCAGCATTTGCGCTCTCCTTCTCCATGGCTATACAACACTGGCAAACGCCAGTCAGAAGCGCAGCGGCTCCAGCGCAGTGTCAGACGGCGACTAGACAGCGAAGGCGAATAGCTGCGCGCGCGCCGGCGCCAGTGCGTCTACCACGGCTACGACGTCACTCCTGGAATGCGCAGACCGGCGGCGGTGAGTTGCGCGCGGCGGCGGCGGAGTGCGCGGGAGATGCCGGCTCCGGTGCGCCAGCTGTGTGACATCACTGATCCTCGCGCATGCGCAGCACGGCTCTTGATGAGGCGCGCGAAACGGGTTTGGCTAGGCCATTGTAGCTAACGCTACAAAAGTGGCCAGTAGGTACAGTGTACCCATCGTCTTTTCGGCTCCCAATAGGCTCGCCCAATTGTGTCCCCGCATCATGAGCAGCCATTTCAAAGGCTGCCTTGTAAAACATGCCAAGCCGTATGTGCGTTGCGCCACCGGGGTGGTGTATGAAATCCCCTGTCTTGCGGCAAGTGCTACGTAGGGCAAACTGGTCGCTGCGTCAATGACAGAATGAGGGAGCATGCAAATAATTTGAACAAGGACATGAATGCGCATCTTTCTGCGCATTGGAAAGCCTGCGCATGTGCGCCAAAGGTTTCGAGATGTCAAGATCCTGGTTAGGAGTAAAGATAGAACGGCCCGGGAACTTTTAGAAGTGTTTTTTATTAAAGAAAAAAGTAATGATTGTGTTAATCAGACGTCTGTTGTCTTGTTTGCCGCGGAACATGCGTTTCTTCAATCGTACTGTTGATATGTAATCTTTGCCTAGCGCCCCCCTGTAGCCTGCCGGATGTCACTCTCGCGCCTGCGCGTTTGGACAGCATATATATTCTGTGTGTCATCAATTTTTCATTAAAGTTGTTGGTAGCGCTTGTGGTTTGTGATTTGAAATACGTGGCGCAAGGTTACTACTGAGAAGAGACAAGAAGGTCTCTGTGTAAGTATTGTCTTTTCGCGCTACATGATGATTATTAGCGAGACGCAGTGGCGTAAATCATGGGGGGGGGGGGTCAGGGGGGTCCTGACCCCCCTGTGTTCAGGCTCGGGGGGGGACACCCCATGCAAGTGTCCCCCCTCGAGATTTATCTTCCAAATGTCATATTTGAATTTCTTGATTGTCAAGGACAACGCACTCTCCGTAAAACCAACTCTGAAATCTGAAGCACTTTCAGTGAACAGAAACTGAGTACTTGTAGCCGGTACACACGATGGGGAATACCTTTATGCGTTAGCACAAAAAGTGGTGCAATTTTTATTGCATAATTTAACCCGAATGACGCAGCTGCAAAAATGCTAGCACCTGACTACGAGTTGCTATTAGAAACTTCGCCATTCGATGTCGCTTACTATTGGATACTCTTTTTTTCTGACCAGGAGCCGATGCTGATGCTTGTTTTATAATAATAATAATAATAATAATAATAATAATAATAATAATAATAATAATAATAATAATAATAATAATAATAATAATTCTTATTATTAGTAGTATTATTATTATATGTGAATGCATAATTTTAATTTTATATGATTAAAAATAAAGCATATATATAAAAACAAAATGGCCGCCATTGCAAGATGTGTGTCCCCCCTGTGTGGTCTTTATGGATTTACGCCACTGGGGAGAAGACAGATAGGGAAAAGCCATTCACGAAAAAAATAACAATGATAGCAAAAGAATGTGTAACGCATTATCTTTCGTCTTTGCCCTGTGCTGGTGACATGTGAATTAAGACAATTCCAATTTTATTCAGGGAAAGATTTAGTTTTCGCATTTCTTCAGGAATTTGACCCTCGGATATGTCGCGCGGATCTTCTACATTTTTCACTGATCAGTGGCAAGCAAAATGTTGAAATTACCCTACGTCTTAAAAGAAAATCGTATTACCGCCCTACTACCCCACGCGGGCCGAAAAATTCCGATATTACCCCCACAAGTAGGGTAATTACCCTACGGTTGGTAACCCTGGCGCAGTGTCACGCGCAAAAGGCGGAGTCTTGAAAACTTGCTGTTCTATGAGGGTGGCAGTTTGGGCTTGTTGGTATTGTTGCATGATAAATTATCACTTGAGAGTCTCTCTTTTATCCTTGTCTTTAGCCTGCGGTCCATCCATTATCTTGCTGTTCTATGGCCTCGCGATGGGTCGCCAACAAAGGCGTGGGCGCTTGCCCGGCGATCCAGTGAACGCTTGTGCGGCATCTCAGTAGCGCGAGCTCTGGTGAGGAGGTGTTGTCATACTCATGGTGAGTGACTCATGGTGAGGAGCTGTGGTCATACTCGACAGGGCTTCGTGCGACATATGTTCTGGGTCAACTGTTCACCCGACGCCGGCGTGTTCCGTTGCGGCTGAGCCGTGTACTCAGCCTATCCTGTGCTGGGCAGATGCCCCACAGCCGACGTCCCACACTCTGCAAGCGCAGGGCCTCAGTCCGAACGCCACTTCCATCTACTGAGACAACGTCGTCGTGCGACGTTGGCACCCTCGCGCCGACAGACGCTCGCAGCGAAACGACTCTGTGCATGACGCCCCTAGACGACAGACTGGATTGTGTTGGTCTATGTCCGTAATGTGTCCGACAGTTCTGCCACGTCTTTGAATTAAAGCGTCTGTGTATACGTTGAGTCAGCCTTGCGTTGAGAATCCTGAGCCCACGTCATCGAAACAGAGACAGACAGATAGATAGATAGATAGATAGATAGATAGATAGATAGATAGATAGATAGATAGATAGATAGATAGATAGATAGATAGATAGATACATACATACATACATACATACATACATACATACATACATACATACATACATACATACATACATACATACATACATACATACATACATACATACATACATACATACATACATACATACATAGAAAAAATAGTGTGGGGGGCGCTGGTATATACGCGAAGATGAGTAGCTCGGGGGCACGCGCACACGGTAGAACGGCGGCGTTCAGTTGAGCCGGGACTCCAAGCTCCGTGTACTCTCTGAGGGCTTCAGCCGACCCTTGGCCCTGAGCCCACATTTGGCACCCGTAACGTGGAGCCGGCTGGTAGTTCTCCGAGATGGACACCGAGGTCCTCTTGTGGCAGGCCTAGCTTTTTTCTTCGCGAGTCTATTTCTTTTTCCCTGTTAGCGGTTGTGGTGTGTTTTAAGGTCTTGTTCGCGGCCTCGTCTTGCGTGAGTACGTTTATCAGTTTTCCATGGACACCCGATCGACTCGTCGAGCAGCCTCGAGGACTGATGAGGACGGGCCTGGGGTCGAGGACGAGGCTGAAGCTGGTGCCGTGGCAGAAACCAATGGTCCGCAGCTATCACTTGGCGAGACGGTCTCGTTGTCTACGGATCCGGCCGTGGCTCTTCTCGAGACCCTCCCGGCTCGGCTCGAGGACATTGTTGATCCATGCGCGGCGCTATCGCGCGCATGCAGCCCACGGCACTGCCAAAGTTGGACGTTCCGACGTTTACCGGGCAAGTGTGGCGTTGCATCGAACGCGACCAGCGCTTCGAGGGACGCGTGTCGGAACGCATCGGCGTGATGTGCTATTCGACCCAGCGACGCCCGCGTTCCGGTACAGCTGCGGCGTCTGAGCTCGCCGGTGACTGCTCCCGAATGTTCGCCATCCAGCCGCCATCAAACTTCAACTTCGAAAGAACGTCCGATGCCCACCATGGTCACAAGAATTTGACGACTACCGGTTTGCCTCGGGATTGAACGAGCACAGCGCGGAAGCTGAAGTCAGGATTCTGCTGTACACAATGGGAAGACAAGCGAGGACGATATGTCAAACCTTCAACTTGTCCGAAGATGACGCCCAGAAATACAAGGTTGTCAAAGAGAAGTTTGACAAGCACTTCGTGGCTACTCGCAACGTCGTCTATGAAAGCGCTTGCTTTCACCGCAGAAGCCAGAATCCTGGCGAGTCCGTCGACAACTTTGTGACAATTCTGCACACGCTTGCAGACAGGTGCGACCTCGGCACTTTGAAAGAGAGAATGATTCGCCACCGTTTTGTCCTTGGCCTCAGGGATGCAAAGCTGTCTGAAACGCCGCAAATAGACGCCGACTTCGCGCTAGCAAGCATAGGCGAGCGCAGGGTCCCCCTTCAGGGGGGCGAAGGTTCATCGCAGCGCCCCCTCCCTATTAATTAAGTCAATGTAGGGGGCAGACTTTGCACCCCCTCTCTTAGGTGACCAGGGGGGCGGCCGCCCCCTCTGCCCCCCCTCGTGCGCACGCCTACGCTAGCAACAAGTGCCGTCGCCAAGAACCGTCTCAAAGAAACAATACACGAGCAACAGCAACAGTTGCGAAACGACGCCAGTTCGTCCGTTACTACAGTGGAAACAGACGTGGATGCTGTCGAAAAGAAGAGCGCGTCTTTGCATCCTCTTCGAAAGGAGCATCAGACGCATCGCTTCGGGGGCACGGCGCCTGATGGTCAGCGGTGTCCTTTCTGCGGACAGGCGTCGCATCCAAGATCGGCGTGCCCGGCTAAGGCAGCAAAGTGTTACCACTGCAACGTGAAGGGACACTTCAGCGCTGTTCTGTCGCAAGAAGGCATTCACAACCTGCAAGGTAGGACTGTCTTCACTTCAGAAAGACAATGCCTTGTACTTTCTCGGTACTCTTCATAACTGTGCCGCGAGTGCCAGGTTTATTGAAGTGTGTATTAACGGAACGACAGTTTCCGCTAAGGTAGATACGGGCGCTTAAGTATCGGCAGTTCCTTCAACATTCCCTGGGATCCCATAAAACTTAGAGAGAACGAGCATAGTTATAACGGGACGAAGCGGTAATCGACTGAAGGTTCTGGGAAATTTCACTGCGGTTATTAGTTGGAACCAGGCAGCTATCAAACAGACAGTATTTGTCTTTGCTTCGTTACGATCCGTTCTTCTTAGTATAGAAGCCTCAGAACGGCGAGGGGTCGTTAAATTTGTTGAGGGCGTAACGTCTTCCGGACTTTGGGAGCATCGGTACCCTCAGCTGTTTCAGGGACTAGATACGCTATCACGAGAATATACGATCCGCTTGAAGGCGAACTCTGTGCCCTATGCAGTTCACGTGGCGCGCCGCGTTCCTCTTCCCATGAGAAATGCTGTAAAGCACGAGTTGGATGACATGGAGAGACAGGGCGTAACAAGAATAGTAGAGGGGCCTTCAGAATGGTGCGCGAGAATGGTTCCTGTGTGGAAACCATCAGGAGCAATACGAATTTGTGTGGATTTAACGCACCCAAACAAAAAATATGCTCAGGGAACGTTATGTTCTGCCCACTGTGGACGAGACGCTAGGGTTATTGGGTGGCGCCACCGTATATTCAAAGCTAGATGCGAATTCTGGTTTTTACCAGATTAAATGGTCCAGCGAGAGTCAGCTGTTCACCACTTTCATAACATCCGTACGGAAGTTATTACTTTCAAAGACTGCCTTTTGGAATCACATAGGCACCAGAGTACTTTCAGAAAAGGATGTCAGAAATCTTGACTGGCATGCCAGGTGTTGTCAATTTGATCGATGATATACTAATTTTTGGAAGCACGAAGGCAGAACATGACCAGCGTCTCGAGAAAACGTTGGAACAGCTGTAAAAAAAAGGCATAACGCTAAACAAAGCGAAGTGTTGCTTCGGGGTCACGGAAGGGACGTTTCTAGGATGCCTGATCAATAGCGAAAGCATAAAACCGGACCCGCAGAAAGTGGATGCCCTCAAAAAACCTAGATCCATCACGTGACATAAGCGGTGTGCGTAGAATTCTTGGAATGGGTAATCACCTAGCCAGGTTTATTCTTAATCTGTCACAGATCAGCGCTCGTCTGCGAGAACTTTTGCAAAAAAGGTCGAGAGTGGACATGGGGTAAGCCTCAAGAAGATGCTCTGAGTAGCATCAAGGAAGAGATACCGCTGCATGGCGAAATATGACCCAAAAACATCCATCAATAATTGCCGCCGATGCCTCTTCCTTTGGGCTCGGCGCAGTATTATTCCAAGAGCAAGGTGATGGTGAGCGCCGTCCAGTGGCGTTTGCCTCCAGGTCAGTAGCGCCAACGGAGCCTCGGCACGCACAAATCGAGAAGGAAGCTCTAGCCCTAAGATGGGCCGTGGAGAGGTTTGAAGGGTACATCAGAGGACTCGCAGTAAAGTTCGAGACTGACCACCAACCACTCGTAACGCTGCTGGGCAAAGCTCCGCTTGATTTGCTTCCTCCGCGTATTCAGAGCTTCCAAATGAGGCTAATGCGCTTCATGTTCAAGGTAGAGTACGTACCCGGGAAAAATCTTGGCAGATACGTTGTCCAAGGCTCCCCTCCGATCGCGTCAGAGGG